>CM038678.1:112595476-112726348 GCA_021605205.1 Aegilops longissima
CAAATCATGTGGGTGGCAGCATTTGTAACAAAGTACTTTTGGAATTTGAATTTACTGAAAATGGTTAAGGATGTAATGAAAGATTGATATGAAAATAATGAGATTTTATGGATAAACTTGTGCATTCTTTCGGTCATAGTACTCTGTAAAGCCACAAGATCAATGAAGAAAGAAACGTGTTATTCATGACGGCCATAGAAGGAAGCTGGACAAAATAAGTTGGAGTTTTGTTTTGATATGATGGTATGAAGAAACAGAGTACTACTGGATTTAAGGAGGTGTAACAAGAGAGTTACTCCAAGGATGAGTTAAAGCTGCACTAGTGTTGAAGTGGGCCAGAACCCATAGGCCCAGGATTTTGAGAAGGAACCGTTATAAGCTTGATAAAGGAATAAATTGGAGGAATCAGCAGTCCAATCAGCATACGTTTCGTAGGAGGTTACGCAAAAACCTGAGAGTGGTGAAGTAACGATAGATGTTTTGTTTGGCATGCAGAAACCATGGATTTATACGAACTCAGTTCGAGAACAAGAGAAATTCTGCAATGCTTGTGAGTATGCCCAAGTGTTAAAACACGTGATTCGATATTTACATATGTGGTAATGATTCAAGTACGGGATGGATTGGCCCCCATACCGGAGACTTCTATCATGAACTATCATATGTTGATGGAAAATCAGAGAGCCTTGAAAAACTTAGAAGAGTGTCGACGCGATAAGCCATAAAACCATAAAATGGTAGGACGATGGAACCCCATTACAGGCAACCGTTGCCAAACGTAGGTTATACGGTGAGGTTCAACCCAGACCCGTTTTCTGCAGGAGAAAACCATAAATTGTAGACCACCATGAGTGTTTCGATAGTTGTTTAGAATGGACACAGACCCATCAGCTAAGAAGATCCAGTCTCGGATTTAACTCCAACTTTGACGAACCGACCCAAGCTTTTGAGGAAAACTCTATGCTTCCGATGTAAGAGCTTTAATGAAGGAGCTATTGTAAGATATGTGAAGAGACATACATTGTCAGCCCTCCAGAGGAAATATCTGAGTTTATTGGAACCATGACCTTGTTTTTAAGTGTGGTAGCACCCCGACCTTCGACCAAGACATTTGCTAGAAGACCCCAACCCCTAACCTTTTCTTGTTAGTTTCTTCAATCTCGAGGACTAGATTCATTTTAAGTGTAGGTTTGTAACATCCCAAATTTTGGAATGTTAATATAATTAATTGAATTGTTTGTTTGTTTGCTTGAGTGAATTAAACTTGAGTGAAAATTGAACCTTTTCAAAAACTTTTGAAAGAGAGGGAATAAAATGACTTTCCCCTTCTCCGGTAAATTCAAATTCATCCTATTAAAATCAATGAGAGAAGATGACATGACTTCTTCAACTATAAAGAATTTGAACGGAGTTTTGCAATTTAATTCTTTCAAATATTTGCACTTGCTTCTCTATTTTTCTTCCCGAGAAATACCCGAAAATAAATTCTTGCAAGCAAGAAAGAGCGGAGGAAAATGACCCTCCAAAATCAGGGGCATTTTGAAAATATTTGAGCCAAGAAAACAAAAGTTTTTATTTAAAATTATTTGCAAAAAGAAATAAAGCCTTTAGGGATTTTCTGAAAAACATTTTTTAAGTTTTTATTTTGGCCGTGGAATAATGCTCATCATCTACATTTTATTTTTCTGATAATTTTAGTATATAAAACTCTTTATTCGAATTGATTTGATTTCCTTTTTATTGTTTTAGTTTCCTAATTTTAAAAATAGGAATGGAATCGTTTTATTAGGAAAACCTGCTGGCCCATTAAGCACTTTCCTATTCTAGCCCAACAAGAGATCATCTCCTTCCTCTGTTTCCTCTCACGTTATAGAAGCTTTCCATGTCCATGGAGACAGGAAATCTCCACCTTCCCGATCTCCCTCGTCTTTCCATCCCAGCGCCTCCCGAGACCGCCTATAAAACCCCCCCTCTCCTCGCTCCATTTTTCCCATCACCACGCCTCCTGCCCGTAGCCTTCTCGCCACCGTCCTCCTTTTCCTGCCTAGAACGCCACCAGAGCTCTCCTGGAACCTCCCATCGCCCAGCGCCACCTCCCCAGCGCCGACCCCTCCTCCGCCACCCCACCCTCGCTTGGCGACCTCGCCCCCTCGCGGAGCAGCCCTCCACATCGCCATCTCCTTCCTGCCATCTCTGCCTCACGTCAGGTAACTCCGCTTTCGTTTTCAGATTTATTCCCGTAACAGATTTAGTTCCGTTCTTGTTTAGCTTATAACTTTTGATCTAGAAGTCCAATGATGCTGATTCTTTTGCATTAGATCACAATTTTCTTGTAGTTTCCAAAAATATATAATTTGTCTATGTTTGGATTTATAAAAATTGAGTTAGATCAGATTTGAATTAAAGCTTGTTTTGCTTATTCGGGAGTTTAAAAATAGATTTTATTTGATTCTTTTCTACTGATCACTAGTGATCATATTTACCAGTGGTAAAAACTTCAAAATTGTTTGAGTATTTTAGCTTATTGTTTCATGTAAAACAAATTCTGTTTTAGTTCTATTGAATTATAGCTACTTCTTTTCTATAGTTGTTTTTAAATTATTTTATTTTATATTTCAGAAAGTTTATGTTTGGTTTCTATTAGTTAAACAGTAGGTGTTCAACAAGTTTTTATATTTATTTTTATTTTGTTATTGTGAAATCAATTCAAGTTCGCTAATAACTTGCAATGGATTTCTCTACTGTTTTAACTCCCAATTGAAAATACTTTCAAAATAGCTTTATGAAAAAATACTTTATTTTTTTTCTTTGTCTTAACTAAATTTATATTTTATTCTCTGTTATTTTAGTGTTTTATTTTCCGTTAGACAAAACTATTTTTGTGAATGTTGTAGAAGAAGACTCCTAGTTTTATTTGAAGTTCCTTGGATTCTTATTCGCTCTCTCTTTTGTTTTGATTGTTAGTGTGAGTGCTTATGTGAATGATATGTTTGTTATATAGATTTCATCGAGAGTGACGAGTAGTCTATCAAGTTATTTCTTGAGAACGATAATTCTTCTTCGTCAACATCACCAGCAAGTTCACTTTGACCATGCTTTCTTACCTATGTTTTATTGCATTTAGTGGCACCTTTGCAACCACCCCTCGGAGTGTTAGTGAAATTCTTGTAGTTGAGTAGTATGCATGAGGTAGGAACCCATCACCCTGTTACCAAGCCCGGACGTTATTTTATTCTAATGCTACGCTGTAGTAGACGGGTTTGGTATGAGTGTTCGAGAGTGGTGTGAAGAAGGAGGACTCTACGCCAATGACGATAACTCCATGATGGAATCTGCAAGGACTGCATCTTCAAGGCCTCAAGACTTCAAGACTCAAGACAAGAATTCAATACACACTCTTGGGTGAAGGATTTGTTGACGGGCACCTGGAGAAACCAGTGGTTGGCGGGATGCATGGAGAAGCGCCATGACATCTTGCGGAAAGCTTCACCCAGACTCAAAGAGACGGAAGAGTACTTCACGCCGAAGCTTACCTGCAACCGCAAGTCATTATGGGCTCGCTTGGTTGACCTTAGTTGTGACTCTGGCTGGGACGGTACTAGCAGATGTAGAACTACGGTAGGATGGGTTGAGTACCGGACGGTGGTCGAGGAACTCTTTGGAAGACCATGTTTGGTCATCTTGTTCTCAAACACTCTGAAGTGCGAGAACGTAAAGAGAGGATCGAATCTTGCGGGTAAAGTGTACAAACCTCTGCAGAGGGTTATAACCTAATCGATTAGCCGTGTCCCGATTACGGACAATTTGAGCATCTGGACTTGGATCTATCTCGAACTCTCAACACCGGATTGATAACTTAATTGTGGGCAACTTATGATGATTTTGGGCTATGAGACATCGGTTGGCGGAACCATGTCATGACAGAAAAAACTCCATAGTACAAGCTTCATTTTATTCCTTTGATGTAGGTAAAATAAAACCAGCTTTTATGCAAACAAAATTCAGATACAGAGCCATAAAGCCATATTGCATATAGTATAGTTCTATCATCTGTTTTCTCATGTTGTGATCTTGCCGTACATTCAATGTACTGACCTCACGCGGCTGCAACGTATCATGTTGCAGATATTTCCTCGACGAGTAAGAGTTACGATCAGGGTTACGGTCTACACTCAACCTGCCGATGGCGTTGATGGGACTCCACACCCGATTGATTGTTTCCGCTGGTTATTATGAGGTATATATCATTTTACGTTATTTATACATGTGATTGCACTTTGATATATACATTAATGTACTGTGTGTGCCAAAGATACTTGATCCGAGGATGGCACAAAGAACACGTAGGCTTGACCGTCTGAGGTCGGGTCGCTACATTTTCTCTCTTAAATCTCAGTCGAGTGAGACATAGCCACGCCATTAAACAGAGGCTCGGGTGCCATTAATGGAGACCTTGGGAGAGAGGTGGACGACAGATGGAGGTCAAAGGGCTCTCCTCCTGATAAGCACGCGCAGGGGTTTGATCGCACGCCTCTCGTACTCAAATAGCTACCCTGCACGGTGCCTCCTAGCTAATAAAAAATGGGGACGCGTGGCGGCACGTAAATGGTACTAGTAAGTAGAACGCCCACGGTTTCAATAATACTTGTGTTTCCGATTGTAACGTGACAGCACTTGTTCCAAAATGACTTTGTTGATTGTTAATGTGTGCGCCTTCACAAATCGGACTACAAATTTACCACAACATGTTGGTGCCGTGCCACGGCACCAAGCCAAATTTCATTATTTTCATGCGTGTTTTGGATTTACAGGAATTAAAAATCTAAGTTTCTCAATGTTTCCAACCCAGCCACGACGCCCAGAATTTTGAATTTCATTCCCATTTCTTGCATGGAACCTAGAAATTTACCCGAGGACACACATGTGATTTTTCAACCAACTTTGGTGCACTGGAACATGTGCTTGTATTTCAAATTTGAATTATGCACACAAAGGTGACACGTTCCCTCCCAGAACCACGAGCCTTCTTGAGAGAAGCTCCGATTTGCAAGAAGCTTATACCAAAATTTGTTCCTATTCGACCAAATTTTTTTACCACGACATGGTACTACCATGGCATGACACCATGCCAAGTTACATGATTTTAAAACCAAGTTTCTCAATGTTCTCGACCGAGCCACGATGCCCAGATGTTTGAATTTTATTCTCATTTTTGCATGGGACCTACTCCCTCCTTCCATCTATATAGGGCCTAATGTGTTTTTCAAGACAACCTTTGAATATTGACAAGATTAATAGCACATGAGATGTATACTATGAAAATTATATTATTTGAAGCTCCTTTGACATACAAATTTGAAGGTATGCTTTGTGTAAGTTGCATGTCATATATTATTGCTATAACGTTTGGTCAAAGTTAGCCTCGAAAAACGCATTAGGACCTATAGAGATGGAAGGAGGGAGTAGAAATTCACCCGAGGACACAAATGTGATTTTTCAACCAACTTTGGTGCACGAGAGCATGTGCTTGTAGTTCAAATTTGAATTATGCACATTAAATGACAAAAAACTCAATTAATGTGTAAATAAGGCCAAAAGAAGCCGGAATAATTCCAAAATTTAACAGGGCACTCATGTAGTTATATGTTGCCTTTGTAAATAAACTCAAGGGGGACAACGTATATCGTTTTGCACTCAAGGGTGGCACGTTCCCTCTCAAAACCACGAGCCTTCTTGAGAGAAGCTTCAGTTTGCAAGAAGCTTATACCAAAATATGTTCCTATTCGTCCAATTTTTTTACCATAACATGGTAGTACCATGACATGACATCGATGCCAAGTTTCATGATTTTCAGACGTGTTTTGGATTTAGAAGTATTTTAAAACCAAGTTTCTCAATGTTCTCGGCCGAGCAACGATGCCTAGATGTTTTAATTTTATTCTCATTTCTTGCATGGGACCTAGAAATTCACCCGAGGACACAAATGTGATTTTTCAACCAACTTTGGTGCACGAGAGCATGTGATTGTAGTTCAAATTTGACTTATGCACATTATGTGACCAGAAACTCAATTAATGTATAAAAATGACAAACGAACCCGGAATAATTCCAAAATTTAAAAGGGCACTAATGTAGTTCTATGTTGCCTTTGTTAAGAAACTCAAGGGGGGGCAGAGTGTAAAGCTACTGCAGTGCCCAAAGCACGAAGACCACCACAGCTAACCCAAACTCCATGTTTAAAGCAGAAGAGCAATTGTTCTCAGGTCAGATTCCATAGCTATGGTACATACTCCTTTGCTGTTGCATCACTGTATTTACTCATACCAACTACTTTCAAATTTGAAAGATCCAATTGAAACTCCAATGGTGCAACAGGTATGTTTTAAACCTATTTCTTTAACTGTATTGTTGTTCTAACTTCTTCCTCTATGTTGATTTCAGTTTAAGTTGTATAAACAGTTATGTTCTCATGTGATGCACATTACAAGTGCTGCCAATGTTGTGTAGTTTCTCACACTTATATTCTGTCTATGCTGCAGTGTCTTAAAAATATATGAGCTGAACTGTGTCTCTATCTTGATTAGGGAACATAAACTAGAATGATATGGAAAATACAGTGACCATAGTACATAGATATATGTTTGTTTCATGTTGTTATCCTGTCCACCTTCTTCGCTGAACCGTTTACCAAAATGAGTTTCAGATACTACAAGCTAAACTCTGTGATGTGTCTGCGCTTGTTTCTCTTGTAGTATGCAAATGAATATTGGAGAAGAGCACCCCACTATGCAATGGTAGATAAAGTAATGCAAATAAGGTTCAAGATAGTGAGATAACCTGTTGGTCTCCAAGAAAGGTGATAAAACCATCTTGTAAACAGTGAGAAAACCCCACACCCCTGCGTTGATGTAGTGTTCGAAGCTTCGCCGAGATCACTGGCACAAGCTCTTCGAACTCACCGCCTGAATCACTTGCTTCTTCAGTCTCAGCTACAAGCTGAAAGGCATTAGTCACCGTCTTTGCGGCAAGAAGTCAAGGACCGAGGAAGTCCCAAAGAGAATTCAGATGCATACTTTCTTGTGCAATGACAAGTTACTGGAGGATTTAAGCGCCAAACAAGAGAAAGTTAATAAGCTTGCTAAGCATCTTGCCAGCATTATGGGTACCTGTGATATTGTTTCTTGAACTCTTCGCAGTAGTTTGATTCTGGACTTGTTTTGTCTGCGCGTTTAATTGCTGCTTTGTTCCCTATATTTGCACCGCGGCGAACTTTGATGCCCAAAGGATGTAATATGTAATAGCCGTGATAGCCTAGCATAAGTTGCTTGCTTGTTTATTTCCTTGTTGTATTGTTTATTTGTTTGCTTGTAGTCGATGCAGTTTTTTCCGCGGTTTGCTAGTGGCTGCAATAACCTATTTTTAAAACTAGGCCACAATAACCATGGGCTAATATTTATCAGAGTGACACTGGGCCTCCCACGGGCCATAGAAACGATGGGCCTTCTACGGGTCAGAAAACGAGAGGCCTTCTACGGGTCAGAGAAACAATGGGCCTTCTACGGGCCATAGAAACAATGGGCCTTCTATGGGTCAGATCATCAATGGGCCTTATACGGGTCAGATGATCGATTGGCAAACATGGGCCAATAACAGTCAGCATTATGGCCGTAAACGGGCTAGAGTTGGAATCGTCCGTCATGGGCCGACCATAACGGGCCATCGTTAATAGGCCGTATTTGATGACTCTATGAAAACGGCCCAACGTATTAACGGACCACAAACGGGCCGAGTGTAACCACGGGCTGAATTTGGCCCACAAGCAGAAAATGACAGTAACGGGTCGTAAGTAAACGAATGCTGGAAATGAGCCCAAGAATAAATGGGCTCTGAGAAGGCCGAAAGATAACATGGGCTGGAAACGGGCCAACGGAATAACGAGCCGTTAATGGGTATAAAGTGATACACTGTTCATTACGGGCGAGTTTCACCACGGGTCGTTAATAGGTGTAAAGTGATACACTGTTCATTACGGGCCAGTTTCACCACGGGCCATTAATAAGCCAAGAGTTACATAGGGCCTCATATGGGCTGAAAGACGTCATGGGCCATACATGGGCCAGAAGTGAAAACGGGCTGGAATCATAATGGATGGCCCAGATGACGCTACTGGACCTAATTTGGATAGGGTGTAACGGGCCTTGGGTTAGCGGGCTGTAAATGGGCTACATGCGAACAGGCCGTTAACAGGCTTTTCATGGGCCGGCCCGCCACCTTTTGACCAAGTCAAACGGGTCGGCCTTTTCACAGGAATGGGCCTCTGTTGGGCCGTGCCACGTGTCGACGTATCATAGGCGCCTTCTGTCCAATGAGTGGATGACATCTGTCCCAACGATGAGCCGACACGTGTTTCCTCCAGCCAATGACGATTTTACACGTGGAAAATCCCCATTGGTTGGGGCTGTTAACGGGTTATCGGATCCAAAACCCAACCCGATAGCTTAACGATGTTCCATTACGGTGGATGCCACGTGTCGGTCACCCTTGACGAAAGCACTTCTGTGACACGCGATTTATCGTCATGGAAGTGGACACTTCCGTGATGATATTTCGGTAATGTCATGGAACACTTCTACGACAGCACAAGTATGACTATCTTGATTCTGTCATAAAATCGTCATGGATGTACATGCATGACAAAAAACGCGACCTACGGTGACAAACACGTATCATCACGGAAGTGTATTTTTTTTAGTGCAACAAAGTAGAGGACGTCTAACTTGTTTTTGTAGGGCATGTTGTGATGTGATATGGTCAAGACGTGATGAGATATAAATTGTTGTATGAGATGATCATGCTTTGTAACTGTTATCGACAACTGGCAGGAGCCATATGGTTGTCGCTTTATTGTATGAAATGCAATCCCCATGTAATTGCTTTGCTTTATCACTAAGCACTAGCGATAGTTGTAGAAGCAATAGTTGGCGAGACGACAACGATGATACGATGGAGATCAAGGTGTCAAGCCGGTGACTATGGTGATCATGACGGGGCTTTGGAAATGGAGATCAAAGGCACAAGATGATGATGGCCATATCATATCACTTATTTTGATTGCATGTGATATTTATCCTTTATGCATCTTATTTTGCTTAGTACGCGGTAGCATTATAAGATGATCCCTCACTAAATTTCAACGTACAAGTGTTCTCCCTGAGTATGCACCGTTGCTACAGTTCGTCGTGCCGAGACACCACATGATGATCGGGTGTGATAAGCTCTACGTTCACATACAACAGGTGCAAGCGTGTTTTGCACACACATAATACTCGGGTTAAACTTGACGAGCCTAGCATATGCAGATATGGCCTCAAAACACTGAGACCGAAAGGCCGAACATGAATCATATAGTAGATATGATCAACATAGTGATGTTCACCATTGAAAACTACTCCATCTCACGTGATGACCGGACATGGTTTAGTTGATATGGATCACGTGATCATTTAGATGACTAGAGGGATGTCTATCTAAGTGGGAGTTCTTAAGTAATATGATTACTTGAACTTCAATTTATCATGAACTTAGTCCTGATAGTATTTGCATATCTATGTTGTAGATCAATTACTTGCGATGTAGCTCCCCGTTTATTTTTTGATATGTTCCTAGAGAAAAATAAATTGAAAGATGATAGTAAGATGATAGTAGCAATGATGCCGGCTGGATCCGTGATCTGAGGATTATCCTCGTTGTTGCACAGAAGAATTATGTCCTTGATGCACCGCTAGGTGACATACCTATTGTAGGAATAGATGCAGACGTTATGAATGTTTGACAAAGCTCGGTATGATGACTACTTGATAGTTTAGTGCACCATGCTATACGGCTTAGACCCGGGACTTCAAAAATGTTTTGAACGCCACGGAGCATATGAGATGTTCCAAGAGTTGAAATTGGTATTTCAAACTCTTGCCCATGTCTAGAGGTATGAGACCTCTGACAAGTACTTTGCCTACAAGATGGAGGAGAATAGCTTAGCTAGTGAGCATGTGGTCAGATTGTCTGGGTACTACAATCGCTTGAATCAAGTGGGAGTTAATCTTCCAGATAAGATAGTGATTGACAGAGTTCTCTAGTCACTATCACCAAGTTACTAGAACTTCATGATGAACTATAATATGCAAGGGATATGACAAAAATGATTCCCAAGCTCTTCGCGATGCAGAAATCAGCGAAGGTAGGAATCAAGAAATAGCATAAAGTGTTGATGGTTAATAAGACCACTAGTTTCAAGAAAAGGGAAAGAAAGGGAACTTCAAGAACAATAGCAAGCAAGTTGCTGCTCCCGTGAAGAAGCCCAAAGGTAGACCCAAGCCTAGAAATAAGTGCTTCTACTGAGGAAATGGTCACTGGAAGTGGAACTACCCAAATACTTGGCGGATAAGAAGGACGGAAAAGTGAACAAAAGTATATATGTTATACATGTTATTGTTGTGTACTTTACTTGTTTTCATAGTAGCCCCTGGGTATTTGATACTGGTTCAGTTGCTATGATTAGTAACTTGAAACAGGAGTTACAAAATGAACAGAGACTAGTTGAGGGCGAGGTGACGATGTGTGTTGGAAGTGATTCCAAGGTTGATAAGATAACCATCGCACACTCCCTTTACCTTCGGGATTAGTGTTGAACCTAAAATAAATGTTATTTGGTGTTTGCGTTGAGCATAATATGATTGGATCATGTTTATTGCAATACAATTATTCATTTAAGTCAAAGAATAATTGATATTCTGTTTACATGAATAAAACCTTCTATGGTCATACACCCAAGGTGAATGGTTTATTGAATCTCGATCGTAGTGATACACATATTCAAAATATAGATGCCAAAAGATGCAAAGTTGATAATGATAGTGCAACATACTAGTGACATTGCCGTTTAGGTCATATCGGTGTAAAGCGCATGAAGAAACTCCATGCTGATGGACTTTTGGAATCACTTGATTATGAATCATTTGATGCTTGCGAACCATGACTCATGGGCAAGATGACTATGATTCCATTCTCCGAAACAATGGAGCGAGCCACTGACTTATTGGAAATAATACATACCGATGTATGCGGTCCGATGAGTGTTGAGGCTCACGGCGGGTATCATTATTTTGTGACATTCACAGATGATTTGAGCATATATGGGTATATCTACTTAATGAAACATAAGTCCGAAACATTTGAAAAGTTCAAAGAATTTCAGAGTGAAGTGGAAAATCATCGTAACAAGAAAATTAAGTTTCTACGATCTGATCGCGAAGGAAAATATTTGAGTTACGAGTTTGGTCTTCATTTTAAACAATGTGGAATAGTTTCACAACTCATGCCACCTGGAGGACCACATCATAATGGTGTGTACGAATGTCGTAACCGTACTTTACTAGATATGATGCGATCTATGATGTCTCTTACCGATGTACCACTATCATTTTGGGGTTATGCATTAGAGATAGCCGCATTCACGTTAAATAGGGCACCATCTAAATCCGTTGATACGACACCATATGAACTGTGGTTTAGCAAGAAACCTAAGTTGTTGTTTCTTAAGTTTGGGGCTGCGATGCTTATGTGAAAAAGCTTCAACCTGATGAGCTCAAACCCAAATCGGAGAAAATGTATCTTCATAGGATACCCAAAAGAGACTGTTGGGTACACCTTCTATCACAGATTCGAAGGCAAGATATTCGTTGCTAAGAATGGATCCTTTCTAGAGAAGAAGTTTCTCTCGAAAGAAGTGAGTGGGAGGAAAGTAGAACTTGATGAGGTAATTGTACCTTCTCCATTATTGGAAAGTAGTTCATCACAGAAATCAGTTCTAGTGATTCCTACACCAATCAGTATGGAAGTTAATGATGATGATCATGAAACTTCTGCTCAAGTTACTACCGAACATCGTAGGTCAACCAGAGTACGATCCGCACTAGAGTGGTACGGCAATCCTGTTCTGGAGGTCATGTTACTTGACCATGACGAACCTACGAACTATGAGGAAGCGATGATGAGCCCAAATTCCGTGGAATGGCTTGAGGCCATGAAATCTGAGATGGGATCCATGTATGAGAACAAAGTATGGACTTTGATTGACTTGCCCGATGATCGGCGAGCCATTGAGATTAAATGGATCTTCAAGAGGAAGACGGACGCTGATAGTAGTGTTACTATCTTCAAAGCTCGAATTGTCGCAAAAGGTTTTCTACAAGTTCAAGGTGTTGACTACGATTGGAGTTTCTCACTCATATCTATGCTTAAAGTCTGTCCGAATCATGTTAGCAATTGCCGTATTTTATGAAATTTGGCAAATAGATGTCAAAACTGCATTCCTTAATGGGATTTCTTAAAGAAGAGTTGTATATGAAGCAATCAGATGGTTTTGTCAATCCAAAAGGTGCTAACAAAATGTGTAAGCTCCAGTGATCCATTTATGGACTGGTGCAAGCATCTCGGAGTTGGAATGCACGCTTTGATAGTGTGATCAAAGCATATGGTTTTATGCAGACTTTTGGAAAAGCATGTATTTACAAGAAAGTGAGTGGGAGCTCTGTAGCATTTCTGATATTATATGTGGATGATGTATTGTTGATTGGAAATAATACAAAATTTCTAAATAGCATAAAAGGATACTTGAATAAGAATTTTTTAATGAAAGACCTCAGTGAAGCTACTTACATATTGGGCATCAAGATCTATAAAGATAGATCAAAATGCTTGATAAGACTTTTGATGAGTATATACCTTGATAAGATTTTGAAGGAGTTCACAATGGATCAGTCAAGGAAGGAGTTCTTGCCTGAGTTGTAAGGTGTGAAGTTGAGTAAAGGCTCAAAACCCGATTGTCGGTGTCAAAACAGGCGGATCTCGGGTAGGGGGTCCCGAACTGTGCGTCTAAGGTCGATGGTAATAGGAGATGGGGGACACGATGTTTACCTAGGTTCGGGCCCTCTCTATGGAGGTAATACCCTACTTCCTGCTTCATTGATCTTGATGAACATGAATATTACAAGAGTTGATCTACCACGAGATCCTAATGGCTAAAACCCTAGAAGTCTAGCCCGTATGACTGTATATGTTTCCGGACTAAGCCATTCGGTTTGTATAGACACTGGAGGGGACTAGGGTTGTACAAAGTCGGTTATAGAGAATCTTCATATTTGGCCGCCAAGCTTGCCTTCCATGCCAAGGAGAGTCCCATCCGGACATGGGAAAGAGTCCTATGTCTTGTATCTTCACAGCCCATTAGTCCGGCCCGTGTCCAACAGGCCGGACGCCCAAGGACCCCTTAGTCCAGGACTCCCTCAGTAGCCCCTGAACCAGGCTTCAATGACGAGGTGTCCTGCGCGCAGATTTTCTTCAGCATTGCAAGGCGGGTTCCCCTTTCCGAATACTCCAAGATGGTCTTCGGACGTACGTGTCCGGATCTAGAACACAAGTACCACAACATTAGAGAATATAATATTTCACGAGTCCAATCTACCGACAACTTTTCATAACGTGATATCACGCTTGCCAGGTCATTATTTCGAACTGTTTCCTGTCCTGCCGTTCCATGTTTCGAGGCGAGGTTTGTATTGGCACGTCTTGTTGAAGCAGAGATCGTGTCCCCTTATTGCGGGATTCTCATTAATACGAGTGTGGGTAACCCAACCGTTCCATTGGAAAGATTCCTTAGGAATAGGCAGGTTTTCAGGCTTAGGAGGAGGCGTTTGATACCCGTTGCCTTTATAAAGGAGCCAAGGGCCGTCTTTATTTACGCCAAACCTATCCTCAGCCTTCCCAACCTCGAGTTCTAGCACCCAAGGTTCGACTCCATTGCTTCAAGCTTCCCAGTCATGTCCGGACCCAGCCCACAGGGCTGATGGGTGGCTTCCTCTGTTACAGAGGAAAACACTGCGAAGCTTCGGGCGGCCAGATACCTGACCGCGAAGATCCCCACATACTTCCTGCTCAAGGACAGGTTATTCCGACTCCCAGATCCGGTGAGAGGGTCGTATTTATCTCTCTCTTCCTCTGAGGGTTAGGGTTCGCTCTTCACCCCTTTGTCCGAGGGCTCATGTTCTATTACAGACTAGATTTCCATGATCTAGCCCCAGATTCTTTCCTCCACGTCTCAGCATTCATCATCACGTGTGTGGCCTTCCTTCGAATTCCCCCACACTTCGGCTTATGGCTCAATACCTTTAGTGTGAGGCTGAAGGTGGTCGATGGGAAACAAGCGGAGTGCGACGGTGCTATAGTGAGCAAGCTTACTAATACTCTCTAGCCAAAAGGCTCTTTCACCGAAACTTCCAACCAATGGCAGCGGGAGTGGTTCTACGTCATAGAACCTCGCGGTACCAAGTGGGAGGCTATACCTATGTTCCGTTCTGGCCCTCCGTATAACGCCCCCGATGCGGCTATATCTCCCACGTGTCGAGGCACGACTTAGAGGCATAACCGCATTGAAAGCAATGTCGCAAGTGAGGTAATCTTCACACAACCCATGTAATAATTAAGGGAAAGATACATAGTTGGCTTACGATCGCCACTTCACACAAGACATAAATAAACATCCATCATTCGAGTACACTCAAGGTCCGACTACGGAACCAAAATAAAAGAAGATACCCCAAATGCTACACAGATCCCGAATCGTCCCAACTGGGCACCACTACGATCATCTGGAAAAGACACATAGTAACGACCACGTTCCTCGTCGAACTCCCACTTGAGCTCGGTTGAATCACCTGCACTGGCCTCATCGGAACCTGCAACTGTGTTTGGAAGTATCTGTGAGTCACGGGGACTCAGCAATCTCACACCCGCGAGATCAAGACTATTTAAGCTTATAGGAAGGATAGAGTAGTAAAGTGGAGCTGCAGCAAGCGACTAGCATATATGGTGGCTACTTCGCAAAAGAGAGCGAGAAGAGAAGCAAAGCACGGTCGTGAAGCTAGTAGTGATCAAGAAGTGATCCTGAACTACTTACGTCAGACATAACTTCAACACCGTGTTCACTTCCCGGACTCCGCCGAGAAGAGACCATCACGGTTACACACGCAGTTGATATGTATTTTATTTGAGGTCAACTTTGGGTTTTCTACAACCGACATTAACAAATTCCCATCTGCCTCATAACCGGGCACGGCTTTGAAAGATATTACCTGCAGGGTGTCCCAACTTAGCCCATTATAAGCTCTCACGGTCAACGAAGGATATTCCTTCTACCGAAGACCCGATCAATCTCGGAATCCGGACTACAAGACATTTCGACAGCAATAAAACAAGACCAGCAAAGCCGCCCGATTGTGCCGACAAATCCCGATAGGAGCTGCACATATCTCGTTCTCGGCACATCCGGATGAGCAGTCCATACAACTAAAACCAGACCTCAAGTTGCCTTGAGGGGCGCTGCAGGGGCTCTAGTTCGGCCAGCACTCGAAGGAGCACTGGTCCGGGGGTTAAAATAAAGATGACCCTCGGGCTCGCGAAACCCGGGGAAAAGGCTTAGGTGGCAAATGCTAAAACCAAAGTTGGGCCTTGCTGGACGAGTCTTATACAAAGCGAACTGTCAAGGGGTCCCATAAATCACCCAACCGTGTAAGGAACGCAAAATCAAGGAACATAACACCGGTATGACGGAAACTAGGGTGGCAAGAGTGGAACAAAACACCAGGCATAAGGCCGAGCCTTCCACCCTTTACCAAGTATATAGATGTATTAATTATAGCAGATATATATATTGTGATATCCCCAACAAGTAAACATGTTCCAAAAAGGAACAACATCTCCATGTTCCAACAAGGAACAAACTTCAGCTTCACCTGCAACTAGCAACGCTATAAGTGGGCTGAGCAAAGCGGTAACATAGCCAATCAACGGTTTGCTAGGAAAAGGATGGTTAGAGGCTGACATGGCAATATGGGTGGCATGATATAGCAAGTGGTAGGCATCGCAGCATAGGCATAGCAAAAGAGCGAGCAACTAGCATAGCAAAGATAGAAGTGATTTCGAGGGTATGGTCATCTTGCCTGCAATGTTCTCAGAGTTGTCGAAAGCTTGATCCTCGAAAACGTTCTCAACAGGTTCCTCGTTCACGTACTCGTCTCCCGACTCTACCCAAAACAACAACACAAACAAAGGAACCACAATAAATCACGGTGCAATGCACAATCAACATGATGCAAAACATGACATGATATGCGTGATGAGATATGCAATGCTTATGTGAGCTCCGGAATGTAAATGATGAACCAGGCATCAACTTGGCAAACCAAGCATTCCACTGGAAAGATGAGATGATTTCGGTTGAAATCGATATAAAGATCACCGGAATCGGATGCACGGTTTGCAAATGGCAAGCAAAACAAGAATGGCGCAAATCTGCCATTAACAGCATGATGCCACTTAGCAAGCAACAATTAATTAAGCTACTGCACCCAAACGTAACAACAAAGCACATGGCAGTGATCTACACATGATGCTCGACAAAACATGAGCACTGAGCTACGGCTAGTTCTCATCATAACATGTTCAAACAAGCATGGCAAAAGAGCACAAAATATCAGGCTGGACATGGCAAAAACAGCAACAGGTTGACATGTTCAGAGCAACAAAACTACATGCTACAAGACCTTAAAATAGCAAAAAAGGCATGGCATGAATCTACTCAAAGCCTAGAACAAAAGTCCCTTACTGACCATAAGCCAAAAAGGACTAGAAAATATAGTAACACCCATGTCAATATTGAAAGTCTCGTTAACAGATTCAGCAACATGACATGTCAAAAACTGATAACGAGAGGGCATGTTTACAAGCTCAATGCACTTACTACAGAGCCTCAAATGATAAACTAAGCATACATACATCAAGAAGACATGACATAGAAGACATAAATGGCAAGAACAATAACATAGCATAAATGGATCAACCACAACAAGCTAGGCAAAATTGAATAACATGTAAACAATCTGCCAGGAATCATTTGATAGCAAAAGTAGAGCTCGATTGACTCAAGCTATAGCACTCCATAATTGCAAACAAAGGCATGAATGGATAGAGAAAGACATGCTTTACAAAACACCCTTACTGAAGTATCCCAAAATATGCATAGATCTCTCGGTATCATCAAGTAAACATGGCATCAAAATCAGCTAAAACAGGGCTGAAATCAGCAACATTAGGACACCTACTTTGCATGCTTGTGCTAGTCACCACATAGATCAAAAAAATACATGGCATATACCCCTGGAAAGATGGCATGGCATTTTACAAAACACATGTAGGAATCAAATACATAGGGTGCACACAATAATCATGGCAAAAATAACAAAAGTGCAACTTCTGTTATGAAACAGGAACTAACAACACATAGCACTCTTCCAACAGCATTTCGGGCATCAAGATGAGCTCAAATGAAAATGACTCAATGAGATGAAATGATCTACTCTTCGAGACGAACATTTTGACATATTATACGCGAAAAATGGATCTACGGATGCGAAGATATAGCACGTTGAAAAATGCACAAAATAACAAGAGATTAGGACTTAGAAGAAAAGTGAGGAGAAGAGGGTCAACGGGGGCGCGGTTCCCGAGGCCGGATCGGATCGGGCCGGGGGTGGAGGAGCTCGCCGGGGTTGGGGACGCTGGGCTGGAGGCGGCGGCGTCGTCGCGACAAGGCGGCAGCCAGGGCAGGCAGCCGGGCGAGGCCGGCCGGCGGGCGAGCCGGCGAGGGCAGGGCAGCGAGGAGCTTCACCGAGGAGCGGGCGGCGAGGGGCGGCGAGCGCGCCGCCAGCGCGGGCGGGGGAGGCGCTGGCGGGTCGCGCTCTCGAGGGCGCGGGCGGGCGGGCGCGCGGCTCGGGCGGCGCGCGGCGGCGACGGCGGGCGGTTCAGACGGGATGAACTCGCGGACTCTGGCGCGCTGGAGCGGGCGGTGTGACGTGGCGCGAGGTGGTTGGCTGAGGCGGCGGCGGCGGCGACGTCAGCGCTGGATTGGTCCGGCGACGTGTCCGGCGCGGACGGACGCGCGTCGGGCGGCGAGAGGAAAAACTGCTAGGGTTAGGGGTGGAATTTGATCCGCGAATTTGGACGGGAGGGTTTGCTTAAATAGGCATAGAGGAGCTAGGAGAGTCCAAATGAGGTGTAGTTTTACCCACGCGCTCGTGATCGAACGACGGAGAGCATGGAAGTGACTTAGATGGGTTATTGGGCTGTTTTGGAGGGTGTTGGGCTGCAACTTAAAAGAGGCCTTTGCGAAGGTGCGGTTAACCGTTGGAGTACCAAACGAGCTCCAAATGACCCGAAACTTGTCCGGTGGTCTACTGGTGGTATACCAAGGCCACTAGACAAACCTCGGTCCATTTCGAGAAGGTTTAATACCCGCACACGGAAAAAGCGTAAAAGGACCGCCGGGGAGATAGGAGAGCGGATTGCAAAAGCGAACAACGGGAAAAATGCTCGGAATCATGAGACGAACATGTATACAAATGCGATGCACATGATGACATAATATGAAATGCATGACATGGACAAAAAGCAAAAAGGAGAAAACCCAACCACGGAGGGAATATCATATATCAATGCCGAAAATGGCAAGAGTCGGAGTTACAAATATGGAAAGTTACTTCCGGGGTGTTACAACACTCCACCACTACAAGAGGATCTCGTCCGAGATCTAGGACTGAAAGAACTCCGGATACTCGAGCGGAGGTGATCCTCGCGCTCCTAGGTAGCTTCTCGGTCGGAATGGTGTGACCACTTCACTTTCAGGAATTTGATTGACTTGTTGCGAGTCTTGCGCTCGGTTTCTTCAAGAATAGCAACGGGGTGCTCATGATAAGAGAGATCTTCTTGAAGGTCAATCTCTTCGAAGTTGATAGTGCGTTCAGGAGTCTTGAAGCACTTGCGAAGCTGTGACACGTGAAACACATCGTGCACGTTTGCAAAGTTGGATGGAAGCTCAAGTTGATAGGCGAGATCGCCTCTTTTCCCAATGATCTTGAAAGGACCCACGTATCTAGGGGCAAGCTTCCTTTGATACCGGGTTGGCGAGTGCCTTTCATTGGAGAGACGCGGAGGTAGACATGGTCTCCGATTTCAAAAGTCACATCACGGTGCTTACCATCATAATAGCTCTTCCGCGCGATTATGCGGCTTTGAGATTCTCACGAATGACCTTGCACATTTCTTACATACGTGATCAAGTCATTGCCAAGAAGTTGGCGTTCACTGTCTCGAGACCAATTAAGAGGAGTCGGCACTTTCGCCATAGAGAATTTCGAATGGGGCCTTGCCCGAACTCGCTTGGAAGCTGTTGTTGTAGGAGAACTTCGGCATATGGAAGACAATCTTCCCACTTCATACCGAAGGAAATGACACAAGCCCCGAGCATATCTTCAAGGATTTGATTAACTCGCTCAACTTGGCCACTTGTTTGAGGATGGAAAGCTGTCTTTGAAGCGAATGTTGGTGCCCATGGCCTTCGAAAAGAATCCCAAAACTTGGAGGTAAAGATGCTGCCACGGTCTCAAGAGATCACTTGTGGAATGCCGTGCAAGGAGACAATCTCGAGGTGTATAGCTCGCCAACCGAGCTGCTGTGATGGATTCTTTGATAGGAAGAAAATGAGCCACTTTAGTAAGCTTGTCAATGACAACAAAGATAGCATCATTTCCACGCTTGGACTTTGGAAAGCCATCCACGAAGTCCATTTTAATATGATCAAACTTCCATTCAGGAATAGCAAGAGGTTGGAGGAGACCAGCTGGTCTTTGGTGTTACGCTTTCACTCTTCTGCAGACATCACATTCATTCACGAATTGAGCAATTTCTCGCTTCATTCGAGTCCACCAATATGACTGCTTGAGGTCATGGTACATCTTCGTACTTCCGGATGAATGGATAGAAGCGAATTGTGAGCCTCGTTCATAATGACTTTTCTCAGATCACCCTTAGGAACCACAATCCGGTCCTCAAAGAACAGAGTGTCTTTGTCATCAACATTGAAGCACTTGTACTTGAAATGCCCTTGTCGATACCACGTTTCACCTTTTTCACCATGGTATCCGAAGTTGAGCCTCACGAATCTGATCTTCCAAAGTAGGAGAGACTATGAGGTTGGCAAGAAAGCCTTGAGGAACAACTTGAAGATTCAGCTTGGAAAGCTTCACAGAGATCCGCCGGAAGGGCTTGAGGATTAGGCTGTTGCGATAAGCTTTCTGCTCAAAGCATCTGCAATGACATTGGCTTTGCGGAGTATACCCAATACTTGGGTTGTACTCTTGAATCATCTCAACCCATCGAGTCTGCACGAGGTTGAGGTTGGGTTGAGTGAAGATGTACTTGAGACTCTTGTGATCGGTGAAAATGTCCACTTTCCTTCCCAACAAGAGATGTCTCCACGTAATCAATGCATGGACAACTGCCGCCAACTCAAGATCGTGAGTGGGGTAGTTCTTCTCGTTGGGCTTCAATCAAGAGAGGTATAAGCCACAACTCTCTTCTCTTGCATTAACACAGCACCGAGACCTTGAAGAGAAGCATCACGAAAAACTTCAAATGGCTTGGATTCATCGGAGGAGTCAAGGCAGGGAGCTGTGACGAGTTTCTCTTTGAGGGTATTGAAAGCAACGTCACACTCGGGAGATCGGACATACTTCACATGCTTACGGAGAAGGTTGGAAAGAGGCTTTGCAATCTTGGAGAAGTTCTCAACGAATCTTGACAATAGCTTGCAAGACCAAGAAAATCATGGAGCTGCTTGACATTCGAGGAGGTTCCCAATTCACAATTGCGGACACCTTCTGGGATCAACAGCGATACCCTTAGCGGAGATGATATGACCAAGATAAAGCACTTCATCAAGCCAAAATTCACATTTGGAGAACTTAGCATAGAATTGATACTCTCGAGCTTGTCTAGTACCAATCGCAAATGTTTGGCATGATCCTTCTTATTCTTGGAAAGACCAAAATATCATCAAGATAGACCAAGACGAATTCATTGGTGTAGGGTTGAAAATGAAGTTCATCATCCGAGAGAATGTTGGAGGAGCATTGACAAGGCGAAAGACATGACGGTATATTCATAAGAACCAAAGCTTGTTACGAATGCTGTCTTGGGAATATCTTGTTCACGAATGCTGAATGATGATACCCCATACGAAGGTCAAGCTTAGAGAACACTGTAGCACCTTTGAGTTGCTCGAAAAGTTCATTGATGTTGGGAAGTGGATACTTGTTCTTGATTGTCTTCTTATTCAATGGACGGTGTCGGCGCAAAGTCGGTCCGTGCCATCCTTCTTCGGACAAAAGAACACCACAACCCCAAGGAGATGAACTCGATCCGATCAAACCAGACGCTCTTGTTCATCGAGCTGCTTCTTCAATTCCTTCAGCTCATCAGGTCCAAGCTTGTATGGGCGCTTGCAAACGGGTTCAATGCGGGCTCAAGATCGATAACGAACTCAAGCGGCGATGAGGAGGCATACCGGAAGCTCTTCGGAAAGACATCTTGGTACTCACAAACGATCGGAATCGAGAGATGGCATTCAAATCGCCCTTCTCATTGAGAGAAAACAACCGAATGGTTTCATCACGAGCGGCATAGATGATCACATCATTAGAAGAGTGAGTCAATTGAATTTCCCTGGCAGCACAATCAAGCTGAGCTTTGTGCTGATAAAGCCATCCATTCCGAGAATAAGATCAATATCCGAGTCACCAAGAACAATTGGTTTAGCGAAAACCTATAATCGCCCATCTTGATAGAAACATCCGAACCAAAACTAGAAGTCATCTCCTTAGCCGGAGAAACAATAGACAAAGGTCTAGGCAAAGCTTGAGTAACCAAATCATGCATAGCCACAAAAGATCTTGAGATGAAAGAATGCGATGCACCAAATCAAATAAGACTTTTGCAGAATATCATTAATCGAGAGATTACCCATTAACACATCTGAAGAATCCTCTGCTGAGCTGCATTCATCATATTGACCTTGCAGAATTGGATTATGCTTGACCACCGCATTCTTGGAAGATTTCACAGGAGGAGGAGGCGAAGGCGCCTCTGTTGAAGCACTTGTTAGATAGTGACCCTTCTGCGACACTTGTTGCAAGTGACCTCGAGAGCGGACGGTGGTAAGGAGCACTTGACCTTGGAGCTTGAGAATTAGACTTGTTACGATAGCTTGGGTTGGGTGGGTGGGAAGATCCACGGCCACCGAGTTCTTCTGCTGGTAAGGCCGACGGAGCGGAGGAGGGGCAGGTAAAACTTCTGCTGCTTAGCTGCCACTTGAGAGGACGAAGAGGACTGAATCTGCATCCCGATTCTCTTCTTAGAAGCCTCACATTTGAGCTGGGCAGCTTCTTGCTTCAGAGCCATGTTGTAGAAATCATCATACTTATCTCGCTCAAACAGCACAAGAGGTAATTGCAGATCTTCTCTCGGACCACCTCTGAATTGATAGATCATACTCTTCTCATCGTGTCGTCTTGCTTAGCAAAGCAAGCGAGCTTCAGAACTGGATATTGTATTGATAGACAGACATGTTGCCCTGCTTGAGATTGCGGAACTCCTCACGCTTGCTCTCAACAACACTTTTCGGAATGTGATGAGCTCTGAAATCACGGCGGAACTCATCCCAGGTGATGACACGACCTCCTCTGGAATCTTTGTATTGCTGGTACCACTCAGCAGCTTGATCCTTGAGTTGAAACGATGCAAACTTGACAAAGTCCTCGGTCCGACATTGCTACTGATCAAAGTGCTTGCAGATGTCCACTAACCAATCGTCGTCGTCTGTAGCCTCAACACAGAAACTGAAAGACTTCGGCTGATTAGCGAGGAACTGACTGAGAGTAGCAAAATGCGGCTGATTGTTGCCTTGACCTTGATTGCCTTGATTGCCTTGCCCCTGAGTACGTTCTTGCAAGAGCTGCAAAATCATCTGAGCATTGGCATTGGTGGCTGCCATGATAGCTTGCCAGGCCTCTGGAGGCGGAGGTGGAGGTGGAGGATTGATGATCCCCATCATTGCGATCCGGATTCAGGCGCGTTGGCGGAGCCATCTGAAGAGGGTGACATCCGTTAGTCCTTTGATAGACAAATAGATAAGTAGAATCAGCGGATAGAAATTGCAACATATAGTCTTCACAATAAACATTGAACAAGAATGAGCGAATGAATTCAAAGTTAATCATCACACGTCCATTAAGGTGAGAAGCCACTTAGATAAAGATATGGAAACAACATCTGTCTTAGAAACAAATCGAATATCACAACTGAAAACAAAAGATTGGCTTCTAGAATGAGCCGGAACAAACACATGATAGAGATTTTCGCCCAAAGTGTTAGTGGTGGGGCCCACACGGACACGACGATATAGCGGACGTCACGAATGACTAACAAGGCGTCCCGAATTAGCATAGCCAAGGATTCTTTAAGACGTCTCGCGACCACTGTAAATCGACCGTGAATGGGCGGACCACTAGACGTTGAACCCCAATCTCAAATCATACATCTGTCGGAAAGAATATCCTGTAAGCTACTAGAATTCCCACCTATAAACTCCCAAAACTTTCGGTTATGCAATCTGGTGTTGGGGATACGGGGACACAAAATATATCACCCAAACTAACAATACCTAGATCCAACTGTATCCATCCGTCAACACATAACCAAGAAATCCTCGGAAATCGTGTACCTCGACCTTCGAAAAACATCCGTTATGCAAGTCATGGCAATACTCCCTTTTCGCCACGATCTTCGGGCTATCGGGTTATCTCACCAACAACTGCACAAAAGAGATTTCGATGTCGGTAAAACTCAGGTATTCCAGAATCTGCAACGATAAAATTGTGGCGACAACACCTCGGAGCTCAACTCCCGGGACACCGCCACAACCCCTAAATGTCGGGAGGCACCAAGAACAATGTTCTCGTCACAAAACCATCGAACGATTCCAAGATACCCACGTGATCCTAAAAAAATTTAGTGAAATTTGAGGAGAGAAGAGTCAAAACTCTACGTCGGGATACCTCACCAGAGCTGACGAAGGGACTGGGAAGTAAAAAGAATCCTACTCTCGATATATATAATCCTAAGACTCAAAACATTTTCCATTCTAGACTCAACAACGCCAACAAACAATCAAGTAGGGGCTCCTAAGTCGGGAAGGCTCGATACCAACTTATAACGCCCGATGCGGCTATATCTCCCACGTGTCGAGGCACGACTTAGAGGCATAACCGCATTGAAAGCAATGTCGCAAGTGAGGTAATCTTCACACAACCCATGTAATAATTAAGGGAAAGATACATAGTTGGCTTACGATTAGCCACTTCACACAAGACATAAATAAACATCCATCATTGAGTACACTCAAGGTCCGACTACGTTACCAAAATAAAAGAAGATACCCCAAATGCTACACAGATCCCGAATCGTCCCAACTGGGCACCACTCTGATCATCTGGAAAAGACACATAGTAACGACCACGTTCCTCGTCGAACTCCCACTTGAGCTCGGTTGAATCACCCTTGCGGCCTCATCGGAACACGCAACTGTTTGGAAGTATCTGTGAGTCACGGGACTCAGCAATCTCACACCCGCGAGATCAAGACTATTTAAGCTTATAGGAAGGATAGAGTAGTAAAGTGGAGCTGCAGCAAGCGACTAGCATATATGGTGGCTACTTACAAAAGAGAGCGAGAAGAGAAGCAAAGCACGGTCGTGAAGCTAGTAGTGATCAAGAAGTGATCTGAACTACTTACGTCGACATAACTCCAACACCGTGTTCACTTCCGGACTCCGCCGAGAAGAGACCATCACGGTTACACACGCAGATTGATGTGTATTTTATTTGAGGTCAACTTTGGGTTTTCTACAACGGACATTAACAAATTCCCATCTGCCTCATAACCGCGGGCACGGCTTTGAAAGATATTACCTGCGGGGTGTCCCAACTTAGCCCATTATAAGCTCTCACGGTCAACGAAGGATATTCCTTCTACCGGAAGACCCGATCAATCTCGGAATCCCGGACTACAAGACATTTCGACAGCAATAAAACAAGACCAGCAAAGCCGCCCGATTGTGCCGACAAATCCCGATAGGAGCTGCACATATCTCGTTCTCGAGGCACATCCGGATGAGCAGTCCATACAACTAAAACCAGACCTCAAGTTGCCTTGAGGGGCGCCTGCAGGGCTCTAGTTGGGCCAGCACTCGAAGGAGCACTGGTCGGGGGTTAAAATAAAGATGACCCTCGGGCTCGCGAAAACCGGGAAAAAGGCTTAGGTGGCAAATGGTAAAACCAAAGTTGGGCCTTCTGGGCGAGTCTTATTCAAAGTGAACTGTCAAGGGGTCCCATAAATCACCCAACCGTGTAAGGAGCATAAAATCAAGGAACATAACACGGTATGACGGAAACTAGGGTGGCAAGAGTGGAACAAAACACCGGGCATAAGGCCGAGCCTTCCACCCTTTACCAAGTATATAGATGTATTAATTATAGCAGATATATATATTGTGATATCCCCAACAAGTAAACATGTTCCAAAAGGAACAACATCTCCATGTTCAACAAGGAACAAACTTCAGCTTCACCGCAACTAGCAACGCTATAAGAGGGCTGAGCAAAGCGGTAACATAGCCAATCAACGGTTTGCTAGGAAAAGGATGGTTAGAGGCTGACATGGCAATATGGGTGGCATGATATAGCAAGTGGTAGGCATCGCAGCATAGGCATAGCAAAAGAGCGAGCAACTAGCATAGCAAAGATAGAAGTGATTTCGAGGGTATGGTCATCTTGCCTGCAATGTTCTCAGAGTTGTCGAAAGCTTGATCCTCGAAAACGTTCTCAACAGGTTCCTCGTTCACGTACTCGTCTCCCGACTCTACCCAAAACAACAACACAAACAAAGGAACCACAATAAATCACGGTGCAATGCACAATCAACATGATGCAAAACATGACATGATATGCGTGATGAGATATGCAATGCTTATGTGCGCTCCGGAAGGTAAATGATGAACCAGGCATCAACTTGGCAAACCAAGCATGCCACTGGAAAGATGAGATGATTTCGGTTGAAATCGATATAAAGATCACCGGAATCGGATGCACGGTTTGCAAATGGCAAGCAAAACAAGAATGGCGCAAATCTGCCATTAACAGCATGATGCCACTTAGCAAGCAACAATTAATTAAGCTACTGCACCCAAACGTAACAAAAAAGCACATGGCAGTGATCTACACATGATGCTCGACAAAAGATGAGCACTGAGCTACGGCTAGTTCAAATCATAACATGTTCAAACAAGCATGGCAAAAGAGCACAAAATATCAGGCTGGACATGGCAAAAACAGCAACAGGTTGACATGTTCAGAGCAACAAAACTACATGCTACAGGACCTTAAAATAGCAAAACAAGGCATGTCATGAATCTACTCAAAGCCTAGAACAAAAGTCCCTTACTGACCATAAGCCAAAAAGGACTTGAAAATATAGTAACACCCATGTCAATATTGAAAGTCTCGTTAACAGATTCAGCAACATGACATGTCAAAAACTGATAACGAGAGGGCATGTTTACAAGCTCAATGCACTCACTGCAGAGCCTCAAATGATAAACTAAGCATACATACATCAAGAAGACATGACATAGAATACATACATGGCAAGAACAATAATATAGCATAAGTGGATCAACCACAACAAGCTAGGCAAAATTGAATAACATTGTAAACAATCTGCCAGGAATCATTTGATAGCAAAAGTAGAGCTCGATTGACTCAAGCTATAGCACTCCATAATTGCAAACAAAGGCATGAATGGATAGAGCAAGACATGCTTTACAAAACACCCTTACTGAAGTATCCAAAAATATGCATAGATCTCTCGGTATCATCAAGTAAACATGGCATCAAAATCAGCTAAAACAGGGCTGAAATCAGCAACATTAGGACACCTACTTTGCATCCTTGTGCTAGTCACCACATAGATCACAAAAATACATGGCATATACCCCTAGAAATATGGCATGGCATTTTACAAAACACATGTAGGAATCAAATACATAGGGTGCACACAATAATCATGGCAAAAATAACAAAAGTGCAACATCTGTTACGAAACAGGAACTAACAACACATAGCACTCTTCCAACAGCATTTCCGGCATCAAGATGAGCTCAAATGAAAACAATGCAATGAGATGAAATGATCTACTCTTCGAGACGAACATTTTGACATATTATACGCGAAAAATGGATCTACGGATGCGAAGATATAGCACGTTGAAAATGCACAAAATAACAAGAGATTAGGACTTAGAAGAAAAGTGAGGAGAAGAGGGTCAACGGGGCGCGTTCCCGAGGCGGATCGGATCGGGCGGGGTGGAGGAGCTCGCCGGGGTTGGGGACGCCGGCTGGAGGGGCGGCGGCCGCCGATGGCAACCCGCGGCGTCGGTGGGGCAGCCTTGGCCGGGCGCGGGCGGGCGGCGGCGAGCCAGCGGCGGCCGGGCGGAGGAGCTTCGCCGAGACGGAAGCCAAGCGGCGGCGGCGGCGGCGGCGCGCCCGGCAGCGGCGCGCGTAAGCGCCAGCGGGTCGCTGCGGCTCGGGCGGCCGCCGGCGGGCGGGCGGGCGCGTCCCGCGGCGGCGGCGGCGGCGGGCGGGCGGGCCCGCGATGGGCTCGCCGAACTGCGGCGCTGGGAGCGGGCGGCGGTGACGTCGCACGCAGGTGGTTGGCTGAGGCGGCGCGCGATGACGTGTCAGCGCTGGATTGGTCCGGCGACGTGGCGGCGGGACGTGTCCGGCGCGCAGACGGACGCGTCCGCGGCCGCGAGGAAGAAAACTGCTAGGGTTAGGGGTGGAATTTGATCCGCGAATTTGGACGGGAGGGGTTTGCTTAAATAGGCATAGAGGGAGCTAGGAGAGTCCAAATGAGGTGTAGTTTTCGCCCACACGATCGTGATCGAACGACGGAGAGCATGGAAGTGACTTAGATGGGTTATTGGGCTGTTTTGGAGGGGTGTTGGGCTGCAACTTAAAAGAGGCCTTTGCGAAGGTGCGGTTAACCGTTGGAGTACCAAACGAGCTCCAAATGACCCGAAACTTGTCCGGTGGTCTACTGGTGGTATACCAAGGCCACTAGACAAACCTCGGTCCATTTCGAGAAGGTTTAATACCCGCACACGGAAAAACGTAAAAGGGACCGCCGGGGGAGATAGGAGAGCCGGATTGCAAAACGGACAACGGGAAAAATGGTCGGAATCATGAGACGAACACGTATACAAATGCGATGCACATGATGACATAATATGAAATGCATGACATGGACAAAAAGCAAAAAGGAGAAAAACCCAACCACGGAGGGAATATCATATATCAATGCCGAAAATGGCAAGAGTCGGAGTTACAAATATGGAAAGTTACTTCCGGGGTGTTACACTCCGTTACAACTTGCATCATGGATTAATAAAGGGCTGGACTGGGGATCAGTTGACGAAGTGCAGACACTACACAGCCGCATCTGAACCCTCCTTGAGAAGGACATCGACCTTGTCAACGTGATTCAAGTAATGCTAGTTCGCCGAGCCATGCCATGCCAGCGCAGGCCTCTTCGCATGTGGGAGTTTAATCCGGAAGGACCACGAACCCTCCAACATTTCTTCGACACTACACACAAAGGGATGTGGAAGTTCTTTTTCGGGAAACGAAAACAGTGGCCGGACACCACCGAGGACATCGGCCTCCACTTCAACCATCCTGAAACGCCCTCTATGGAGCTAGCCGCTAGCGCCTGAGCTTTATGCCGGACTGCTTCCAAGGTGGTGCACCACCCCGACCGCGGGCTGATTTTTTGTGAATATTTTTAACTGGTGCAGTTTATTCTCTGTCGATGTATATCCAGTAGCCCTCAAGGTGTGTATCAATCTAAAACCCGAGATGCACCTGAAGGCAAGCATGAAAACCGCTGTTCCCAGTAGCCCCTGAGACTCAGGTCGATGCGCGAAATCGGCCTGAGGATCAACATTCCTAGCTCGGCAGCATACATAGGAATGAAAACGCAGTGTAATATATTAGAGATAATAGTGATCGCGGGCCCCTGAGAGAGGGTCATGAGAAGTCGCCGCAATATACTAGCTTGATGCCGGATAGGTCCATATGGTACCTATTATTGTCCGAAGACATGTATGCGCATAGTTTGTTCAAGCCAAACACTGAGCACTTTGAATTCTCTACATTGAGTAAGCAATGCAGTATCCCCCGAGACGCTGGTCGGGTGGCAACACCAGATCAGGGGATCGATGTGCCCCTTTAATATTTGTAAATAATGAGCACAAAGCCCAGTAGCCCCCGAGCCTTAATGTGGGCACGGGTGGCCGAATTAAGATCGATATCCAGAGTAAAATCACAGATTATGTGTAATGATTCTATGTATCCAAGTACTTTACATCATTATTTTGACTCCATTGTGACCGTTTATCAGTTGAAAGTGGCCCATCGTCGGCTTCTACCCCTTGGTAGCTAGATATTATGCAGGGTGTTTCCATACTAACAAAACAACCCTTAGCCGACGTCTTGGTGCCCGAAGGCAGTTGTGTTAGCAGAAACGAGGCAATCAGATATGCGGGCTTTAAAACTTTCACTTAGTCATAGGAGCTTTATAATGGGGAAGCTAGCTATGAGCCCCCGGTTAGTGTTCGGCGATAGCCGAGGTCAAGCCGTAAACACTTCGGCCAATGTTATGAATGACCCATCATTTAACATAGTCATCGGATCGTGACCAGTTCGCCTATTGTGACAGATCGGTTTTCGGCTTTCTCCATCGAGGTGCTTGACCATGCGAGCTGGAAGCACAATCGCATGGTTCTCCTTAACACACCTATCCGAACAAAGCGGAACGTAGGAGGCAAGCACAGAGCAGGCAACCCAACTATTGGCCGAACACACAATTCGAAACCGATGCATATATAGAAATATCCAAGAATGTTTTTGTTGAATACCTAAAGGTGTCCGGCGTTGCACTGCAAGACTAATGCTGGAAACGCACAAATAGTTTAAAAGTGACATAGGCTCGAAAAGCCAAAAAACTTATTCAAAAGTTTAATGTCCGAACTAGATCAAGTGTTCGGTACCAATCCGACAATTGGTCTTAGAAAAAAAGGTGTTTCTGTTGTGCTTTAACATGACACATCCTATCTCGAGACTTCAAGTGGGTCAGCCTATGGCTTCGCCCCGGCTATTGACCGCACACCCGCGTCAAAAAAAGGAGTGATAGAAAAAAGACTTTGCAATGACTAAGAAGAAGAACACTTATTATAAAACAGCTCACATAAATTTAAGAGCCCCCGAGTGTGACACCCCAAAATTTTAACCTTGTTTTATTAATTAAAATTTTGCCAGGAAACTTAAACATTTGTTTTCTGGAGTTTTTTTTATTTCAGAACCATTATTTTCTTTATTATTATAGAGTTTTACCCCAAGTGAAAATTTTCCAATTATATTATTGGACTTGTTTACCCTTTCAAGAAAAACATTTCTATTATAAGTGGATTTAATTGCATAATTATTTGTCTCTGAGCTTTATTCCTTAAAGTGAGTTTTCTTTAGTTTTAGGGTCCCATTTGCACTGCAACCCTTTTGATAAATTCATTTAAAAATCCCACCAAAATTTGGGGATGTCATGTGATGTTTTTAAATCACTTTTATGCAAAAATATATTTCATTCTTTAGATATTTTGAGCTCTACATCAAATTTTCAAATCTGGTCCAGTGGGCAATTTTGCACTACAACCTATTTAAATATTTCTTTAAAACTTCCACCAAAATTATGGGATGTTAGTAGTAGTATATAATTCAACTTTATGCAAAAACCCAGTGATGTCCCTTGAAATTTTTGAGTGAATCATCCTCATTTGCATTCTGGTTCAACTTGGTGATTTGTACTGCAACCATATTTTTGCTTGCTCTTTTTCCCTTGATTCTTTCTCCTGATTGTAGACCACCCTACAAAACCCTTAAGTCCAGAATAGTGGACCCATTGGAGAATTTCAAGTGCTTGCAATCATGCCTTTTTCTTTCTGTCCAAAACTGAAGATTTGCAAAACTTGCACTAACAAGTTTCTATGTTTGACAAGCTAACCTAGCCACCATCAGCTACACCTAGAGAGACACTGATCTGGAGATTTTGGCCACTCCAAGAACTGCCTAGATGCCTCTAGCATTTTGTCAAACACCTTGTGTGCATGGCCAGATTTGGCATGAATTTTAGTTTGCAATATGAACTTGATCCACTGACCCAGAAACCTTGTCCACTAAGCTCCTAGCTACTCCTAATCTAGGTCTGCTAATTGCCAGCCTCACCCAAGCCCTGTGGCATGCATTGGCATTTAAATCGAGCAGCTAGCGTGCGTGCTGCTGGCGCGCCTAGGCGCCACGTTTTGCACGTGCGTGCACCGAGCCGCCGCATCTCGCTGCCGCCCACCCCGCGCCCGTTCTGGCCCTTGGCCAACTTCAGCCAGCGCGCCCCGTCTCCTCCTGCACCGCAGAGCCACCCCGACCACCCCTGGCACCCCACAACGCCACCGTCAGGTCGGCCGTGGCGGCTAGCAGACGGCCGCAGCAGGCCCCGGCCGTGGCAGCACCGCCCAAGCCATACACGCGCGCCACCTCGCCCCTTGAGCAGTATGGAGCTCGTTGGAATGCGCCGGCCAGCTCCACGTCGCCCTGGCCACTATAGGAAGGCGTTTCGCCGGCGTCCCTATCCACTGCCACCGCGGAACCGACCTTGTTGCACTATAAAAGGGGACCCCCTTGCTCATCTGAGCACTCAGGCGACCTCAGGCCACTCTTCTAGAGCGCCCATGGCTAGCCATCGACCAGGGAAGGCCGCCTTCCCCATCTCCAGCAGGTTCGGCCGCCGTCACACTCCGTCGCCATTCGCCGCTAGCAGGCCCTCCCCTACCCTTCCAGCACCACCATTCGGTTCGCCTCGATCTTGTGGAGCCGCCCAACCACTCAACTTCGACGGGGATCCACCGTAGCCCAAACCCCCAACTCACCCGAAACTACCGTCCGCCGCGGAGCTTGCCGCCGGTGACTCCCTCCATCCCCGCCACCCCCTCAACCACCGGGAGGACCGCCCTGGCCTGGCGGATCCATCCCCGCCCTCGAGGCCCCGCGAGGAGCCGCCGTTCGTCGACGGCGATCGCGGGAGACCCGCCATCGCTCGGGCAGAGGAGAAGGGAGGGAGAGGCGACTGGTCAAACCTGACCAGTGGACCCCCTGGACCCACTGTCAGTGACCCAGTGCCAGTCCACGCAGGCGTAAGTGGAGACGTAAAACCAGAGTACGTCTTTGACGTGTTTAGTTTTTGAAACGTTTTTATTTTTTCTGTTTTATTTTAAAACAGATTTGACTGGCTATATCTTTTAAAATAAAACTCCAAATGAGTTGATTCTTTTTCCTACCTCTCTCAAATTTAGTCTAGTTTATTTTAAGATTTATTTGAAAAAAATTCAGACAACATTTTTGTACTGTTTTAAAGCTATGTGTTAATTTGAATAATTTCAAAAATAGGTTTTTGAAGAAGAAGTCAACTTTCAAAAGGCACACCCCACTTGCATACTCTTGAAGGCAAGCATTCTGAACCCTGGCATGATATTTTTGTGTGTTGGTTAATACGTTTATAACACCACCGTAATACGGAGAACTCGTTATTTTATGTGGTAATACGATCTTTTGCATGAATGCATATTGGAAACTTCCTTGCTGTTGGAAGTGGATATACTTGTGATGGTAATCATCCTTGTATGCCTTGCATGCATGCCGGAAAGAAATCCGGGAAAGCCTCTTCCTTGGGTAGGCGTGAGCTTGTCTCCGGTCTTCGTCGGGACGGTTATGTCCGGTATGGCATAGTAAGGTATAATGAGTGGTGATTCTGTTGGTTGAAATATTTTTGTTATACATATCATGCAGGGAATTTTAAACCTCCTGAGTCGACCGTAGATCGAGACTTGTTCCAGTAACCCCCATACTTGTTTCGTACTACCACGTGTCCCTGCCATAGGTATGAGTGCAGTTCGATGAAGTTGTCAACCCCTTCCTAGCACACACCGTACAGAGAGGCCATGGTGGAAGATACCGGCTGCATCCGGTAGGCATGTCCGGGGGCATGGGTGTTTCCGGTTGGGACCGAGAGGGGGGCACCCCTTAGAGCGCGCGATATAAATTTGATCCCATGCTACGCGAGGTTGTAGCCTCCCCACTTAGAGTTTTGCTTAACAAGTGTCGTGGGTGATTCCAGACACCGGTAAGTTAAGCTGGTGTGTGCAGGTCAGGTGTCTTCTCAATTAAAAGACCGTAAATGGAATTAGTTCCGATGGACTAAAGGAATCCGTTACTCGTGGGTAAAGAGTACACCCTCTGCAGAGGTGGTGTCCATGGTTAAGGACTACAGTCTGGGATGGGTCAAGTGTCAGTCTCAGTGTCGGTCTTCGGAGGAGAAACTGCTAAAACAGAACATGGATCATGACTTGTGACTTGTGTTGATTATGATGATTGTGATTATTATTATTACGGACTAACCCATTATATTACTTGAATTATTGAGTATCCCTGGGACGGTTCTACCTCCTGGGTATTCACTGTGACTATTTACTTTATAAGCCCTTTATGTGGTGTCGCTCGACGCCTTGATCGTAACATGCTTGTTATTTATTTACTTTATAAGCCCTTTATGTGGTGTCACTCGGGCCTTGTTGTAGGCATGCTTGTTATTTATTTACTTTATAAGCCCTTTTTGTGGCGTCGCTCAGACGCCCGACTGTGGCATGCTTGTTATTTATTTACTTTATAAGCCCTTTATGTGGTGTTGCATAGACGCCCGACTGTGGCATGCTTGTTACTTATTTCACTTTTAAGCCCTTTTATGTGGTGTCGCTCAGACGCCCGACTGAGGCATGCTTTATATTATAGTCCTTTCGAGGCTTGGCTTCAGACACCCGATCGGTGCATTCTATTTTTATTCTCTGATTTCATACTCCTGTTTTAGATGAATAACCTGCTTGCATGCATCAGGGATTTTATTTTATGACTGACAATGTGATCATAGAATATTTCAGAGCATGACTATCGTTTGTTATATTATACCCGTGTTCATAATGTTTGCGAGTACATTCAAAAGTACTCACTGGCTTGTCCCTGGCTATTGTCTTGGCCAGATTTCTTGCTTGGAGAGGAGCATTGCGACGACAGCCCCGGAACCTAAGCAACGGTGATAGCAGCCTCGCGAAGATAGGAGTTAACCTAGTCAGCTGTTCCTGTGGGAAAATGGAGTCCCATAACGCTGATGATCCACAAACCGCTTCCGCCATCAACCACTAGAAACCATTTGTTGTACTCATAGGCCAGAATGGTCTTGTACTACATATTATGTATTTTGCTTGGAATTTCTGTATCAAGTTAGTGCCTCATCATCTAACAGTAATCCTGGGGCTGGTGAGCACAAGGGCCATTTTCTGGAAATTAATATCCCGAAAATCCGGTCCTGACACCGAATGACTTGGGTAAAAGAATGATTGTATGTACCGAAGTACTTATATCATATCTATGTTCACCGAACTTTAAATCGTCTTAACCGACCGTCGGCTTCTCCTCTTACATCAAGGACCGAAAGTGTTATGTACTCCACATGTCGAGAATATCGGCGGTGTTTCCGATAACCAGGCAATCAGGTCTTAAGGCTGTAACGAGACAAAGCGCTCGAGGGAACTTATGCTATATTCGATAAAGTGTAAGAAGCATCTTGAAGAAAATAGTACCCCACCGATACCTTTCTTGGTGCTCATTGTTAATATGAGACTTGTGCAATAGATTTTTGTACTCATGAGTTCCGTTGTGTGCCGACCATAATTGAAAATAGTAAGGCGCTAGCTTTCACTTCACCGGTCGAGGTCCGCCTCGGGTGACCCGATCGTGACAATCGCAGATGTGCTCCCTTTACTCCCTAGCCGAACAATCGGGAACGTAGGGGTAAACACAGGAGCAAGGCAACCCAGCTTGCGAATCACTTAGGTCAATATGGTGCATATTGTGGCGTAATACACGAACAAGGAACGAAGCCGTACAAGTATAATCATATGCAAGAGGAAAAGCTCCAGCAAGGGAGCCCCCAAGTAAACGGGGTATTTGAATTTGTGCGTCACAAACAAAGTTTGGACAAGGAAATTTTATACAAGCAACTTTTTTCCAAAAAAGTGTAATGCTTGGTCGAACCGAACTTAAATTAAAAATTTAAAACTTTGAGCATGAAGGCAACTTAGCTGGTTAATGTGTTCGGTATTGATGACACGGTCCGAGCTTGATGCGGGACAAGGTTCCATCCCCCCAAGCCGGTCCCGAGAGGTGGCGGAGCAAAGAGCTCGGCACTCTGAAGTGGCGACATAGCACGCTCAATGCAGGCCGGCAGAGTGATGCCGAAGTCCCCGGCATGGGGTAATGAAGTGTTGACGAAGCCCCCCGTCCAGCCGAGGTGACGCCAAAGGATATAGTCCGGCTGGATCATTTTCCTGTGCACAAAAAATAGTGCAGACCGGGGATAAGAGTAATAATAATAAAAAAATGTTGCATAATAAATAATTTATGCAAAGTGAGTAATAAAAGAAATATGGCTGGCGCCAAGTCAATGTTGATCAGGCGTCGGTGATCTGATAAAAGGCGTGGCAAAGCCTGAATTCACAGGTCGGTCCGAGTTCGGATGCGGCGTTCGCGGACTATGTATGGAAACTGACCGAACCACCATGCGATCGTTGTTAATGCGGCCACCATTTGATAGACCTGCATACATATGATGGACGAGCCAGAGTAATAATTCCTTGGGAAAGATGAACCCAAACAAGCAAAAAATACTAGGATTAATAGCACCTGGTTTATTTATTGTAGCAATCCGAAGAAAGGTGATTCCCAAAATTAGGACTCGATCCGCGCACCCATTGTCTGACGGGTGATAAAGCGATGGCATGGCAATGCTGGCAAAGGTTGGCTCGCCAAGGCAAAGCCCTCGGTCCAGCTAACGCGACGGAGCTGGTCAGCTAGTGACGCCGAAGTCTTTGGAGTATAGGTTGATGAAGAGATCGTGAAGCCCCCGGTCCAGCCGAGATGTCGAAGCCTCGATGTCAGCCGATTGGTCGGAGTAGGTCGGCGTGATGGACACCGGCTCGAAGGAGCAACAGTGTGGCCCTGCCGATGTAGGTCGTGACGTGGTCAATGCCGACTTGATGAAGTGACCGTGCGGCGATGCCGGTCTGGCTGCTCCGTGTAATCCATGGGGCGGCGATGTTGGTGATGATTTATTCTTTCCGATGCCGAACTCTTGTTCGGCTTGCCGAGATGATGATCCAAAGAAGTTGAGCTCGGCTCAACAAAGTGACGACGTGTTTAGCGCAGGTCGGCGGCCGTGGAGCAATATTGCCGGACTGGTTTGACATCAGCATGATGTTGAAGATCATGTTCAAAAGATTTTAAAGTTAGTGGGATGTGTTCGGAAACAAAACACAGTACCCCACACAAAACTTCCTTCAAAAAGGATGTCCGAAATCCCGTTCATAAAAAAGAAGAACTCGGGTCGGATTTGTCTTCGAGTAGAAAACAGATCCGAAAAGTGATGCACTAATCGGAAGGTTCCCGGAGTTTGGACGGTCGGATCGAGCTGAAATTTTGAGGGCTGGTAGATATAGGAATTCCACACCCGATCAACGGTTGGATCTTCCAAAGGATGTCCGAGCTAGAAGCTGGACACCATGCCCTAAACTCATCCAGATTCTCGTCCAGATTTAACAGGGGTCCGGTATATCGCGGATTGCCAGAGATTCCTCCATCGGAACTCGACGAAATTTTCCAAGGTTGTTGTAGACTCAATTCCGCACAATTTTACCGAAGCAATCGTTAAAACGACACTTGAGGAGGCGGTGGCGGCGGACACAAGTTCGTTGTCCAGAAAAACAGCACGGTTACCGAAGGGCAATGTTGACGTTGAGCCCCCGGGCTCCCTGGATGGTTCTTCCATGATATTTATAGAGATCGGAGCTGATGTTGATGAAGGCCTTCATCCGAACATGATGATCGGAGGTAGGGTTCAGTCTTTGGTCGAACCAAGGTGACCAGTCGAGCTGGTGACGAAGATGCCAAAGTCGCAGTTAATCTGCAGGCGAGCCATCAACCTTTTGCCGAACACACAGCGGAACTCTCAATGAAAGCACCAATGTCGGTGTCAAAACTGGCGGATCTCGGGTAGGGGGTCCCAAACTGTGCGTCTAAGGCGGATGGTAACAGGAGGCAAGGGACACAATGTTTACCCAGGTTCGGGCCCTCTCTATGGAGGTAATACCCTACTTCCTGCTTGATTGATCTTGATGAATATGAGTATTACAAGAGTTAATCTACCACGAGATCGTAGAGGCTAAACCCTAGAAGTTAGCCTATGGTATGATTGTTATTGTTCTTATCGACTAGCCTGGCCTTGGTTTATATAATGCACCAGAGGCCTAGGATAACAAGAGTCCTAGCCGAATACGCCGGTGGGGAGGAGTCCTTGTCTTGATCGCCAAGTCTTGTGGAATCTTCCTTGTATGCGGCAGCTGTCCGAACTGGCCCATGAGTATACGGCCATGGGGGTCCTCGGCCCAATCTAACAGATCGGTAGATGACGTGGTGAGTACCCCCTAGTCCAGGAAACCGTCACCCGCCAACATCTTTGGCGCGCCAGGTAGGGGCTGCGCAATTGTGAGAATCTGGTCTAGCAGTTGACCTAGCTGTTCTTCATTGCCATGGCTCCTAAGAAGAAGAAGACCATGGCGATCGGTTCGTCCGGGACCGGGTTGATACCAGTGCGGACCGGTAGCGGGTCAGTCACGGAGAGAACCCGTGGCGCGACCCGCGAACATCCACATCACCCTGATGGTCCAGGCTTGGCGAGTGGTGTCGTTCATGCGCCAGGCGACGAGCCACCAGTCGCGGGCTCCAGAGGCGGAGTAGGGCCCCCAGCAGGTGGCGTGGGGCCCTCCAGGGGTGCCGCCATCCCGTCAGACGGCGGCACGGCGGCCTCCAAGACACCAACACCGGCACCCACGGCGTGCTCTTCCTAGGTTGTGCGTGATGAGCAGCGTCGCCCTGTTGGGGACCCTGCGCGCCGCCCTGGGAAGAGTCCCGTGCGCCCGTCACATGAAGAAGAGGGCCATCATGCGCGCCAAGGTGCTAGTGGAGGTGGCAAATGGTTGCGGGGCCGTGACGGGGCTCCTTCTAACCTGGTTATAAGTCGAGGCGCATCGCGGTCCACCCAGCTTTCGCCGCCACCCACGCCAGCGGAGGCCCTAGGACGCGCGTAGCTGCTCCTCGATTTTCCTCCCGCCGCGGAGAAGCTCGATGAATTGAGGGCCACCATCCGGAGCCTCATCGGCATTGCCAACAACGATGAGTTGCGGCCGGCGGGACCCGTAGGCCGTTGCTCCGCCGGGCCACCGCATGCCAGCGGAGGCCGTGCCGGAGGCGACGCGGCCACGGTGTACTCCCCATCTCCATCCCGGCCACCTCGGGCGTCGGTTTGTCGCGAAGGCGCTCGAGATGATATCTCCATCGTGTCTTCCGACCCGCGAACCAACCACGATCACCGTCAAGTCCTTCGGGAGCGGGCTCATGAGGACGCTCGAACTACGATCGAGCGCCGACGTGACGCGCGCCACTAGTAGGACAGGTGGGCAGGGCCCGCTATGGACCACCCAGCACCGGGAGGCTACGGTGGCCTACCCTATGAGGTGGGTTGTCCGGCCTTCACCCGTGAGCTGCGGCAGTTCCAGTGGCCCTCCCACCATACATTCAAGCCCGACGTTGGCGAGAAGTACAACGGCAAGACTCACCCGTCAGAGTTCCTCAGCATCTATACCATCGCGACGCAAGATGCTGGGGCCCGTGATGATAAGGTGCTTGCCAACTACTTCTCATTGGCACTCAAGCCTAATGTTATGTCATGGTTGATGCACTTGCCGGTGGACTCCATCTCTTCTTGGGCAGATCTGTGCCATGAGTTTGTTGGCGCCTTTATCGTAAGTCACCAAGCTCATGGCCAGGCGAGTGATTTGCACATCATCCCCCAGAAGGAAGGAGAAAATTTGCCAAGTACATCCAACGGTTAAGCCGGATGCAGTACAACATCCCCGATGTTCATCCCGCCGCCGTGATCAGCGCATTCCATCAGAATGTGCGCAACCACAAGATGCGTGAAGAGCTGGCGATGAACAAGGTCAAGGATGTGGCTGAGCTTTATGTCCTGGCCGATCGATGTACTCGCGCTGAAGAGGGAAGGAAGTACCCCGGCAAAGATGCCGGCGCGGAAACCGACTCCACTGGCGACACCGCCACCCCAGCGAAGAAGGGTCGGCGCTGTAACAGGAAGCGCAAGGGCAAAGCCGTGGTTGCCGTTGAGGGATCCGACGACACCGGCGCCACCAAGAAGACCAAGGCGAGCAACCCCGGCAAGGAGGTTGCCGGGTGTGACGCTTGCCGGTCCTTGGCGGCCGCCGACAAGCCAGGGGGCTCCGACAAGCAGTACTGCAAGATCCATCGCAGCAAGGGCCATGACCTCCAAAACTGCCGGCAGGTAGAGCTGCTCGCCGAGAAGCAGAAAGCCGAGTATGAGAGGCGGGACAAGGAGAAAGGCCCAGATGGTGCCGAGGGATTGGGCCGCGAAAAGAAGCAGGAAGACGATGATCATGACGAGGATGACGAGTCCGGCGACCACGAGTTTCAGAAAGCCACAGATGCCATGTGCGTCGATGGGGGCGCCTCGCTGTATACGTCCCACCACCAACTCAAGCAGTGGGTGCGTAAGATCATGGCGATGGAGCCATCGTTCGACGCACGGAAGCCCTTGAAATGGTCTAGCATGCCCATTATCTTCGACACCGAGGACCACCCTGACCGCACTACTGTGGTCGGGTGCTTGCCATTGTTGGTTTCACCAACGATCCACAACCTCAAGGTGACAAAGATGTTGGTTGATGGCGGGGCCGGCCTGAACTTGATCTCGCCTGTTGTGGTCAAAAGGCTGCAGATCCCGGATGGAGACCTCGAGGAGACGGGCACGTTCCAAGGGAAGGAACCAGCCAAAGGGAAAGGTCACACTCCTCGTGACATTCGGAGGTGAGCTGAACCACATGACGGAAAGGATTGTTTTCGATGTAGCCGAGATCCCCTTGCCTTACAATGGGATCCTCGGCCGCCCGGCACTAGCCAAGTTCATGGCGGCTTCACACTACGCCTACAACATGTTGAAGATGCCCGGGCCGATGAACATCATCACCGTCCCCTCCGACAAGAAAGATGCGTTGATCTGCACCGACCAACTCTACCGGGAAGCAGTTGCAGCAGCTGCCGCCAAGGCACCTGCTCCTGCCGACGGAGCCCCGGGGAGGCGGGGAAGAAGACCGGCGAGATCCCTCACACCCACTTCGGCAAGCGCACTTCTTCGGGGTGTTGCGCTCCCGTTGAGAACATGCCAGAGAGCTCCGCCGGCAAGAGCAAGAAGTCCATAGACACGCCACCAGAGACCAAGAAGGTACCCGTTAAGGAGGACGACACGCGGGGAGCTTTTACCATAAGTTCCACCCTCGACAGCAAATAGGAAAGCGAGCTCGTCACCTTCCTGCGGGCGAATGTCGATGTGTTTGCATGGCAAGCCTCCGACATCCCCGGCGTTCCCAGGGAGGTGATTGAGCACCACCTTCCTGTCTGTCCTCATGTGCGGCCCGTCAAGCAGAAGGTCAGGAAGCAAGCTCGGAGGCGGGAGTTCATCACGGAGGAAATCGAAGCTAGGCGGCAGGTTTGGTGAGAGGGGTACTCCATCCGACGTGGTTGGCCAATCCGGTAGTTGTGCGCAAGTCAAATGGGAAGTGGAGGCTGTGTATTGATTACATAGACATACATTAGGCCTGTCCAAAGGATCCCTTCCGTTACCGCGCATTGACCAGATTGTTGACTCCACAGTTGGGTGTGACCTGTTATCATTCCTTGACGCCTACTCAGGATACCACCAGATCTTCATGACAAAAGAAGACGAGGAAAAGACATCATCCATCACCCCATGTGGTACGTATTGCTTTTTACGGATGCCTTTCGGGTTGAAGAGTGCTGGATCAACCTTTGCAAGAGCAGTCCAATTTGGTTTTGAGCCCCAGCTACATAGAAATATGGAAGCTTATATGGATGACATAGTGGTCAAAACCAAGGACAAAGCAACCCTTGTGCAAGATCTGGAGGAAACGTTCGGAAACCCGCGCAAGATCAACCTCAAATTGAACCCTGAGAAGTGTGTCTTCGGCGTCCCGTCCGACAAGCTTCTCGGGTTGTTTGTGTCCCAGTGCGGGATTAAAGCAAACCCAGATAAGATCAAGGCCATCGAGCAGATTGAGGCACCCAAACGGATCAAGGACGTGCGTCGGCTCACTGGTTGCATTACTGCCATGAGCCGGTTCATCTCAAGTCCGCGGAGCGTGCCCTCCCCTTTTCAAGATCTTGAAGAAGGCAGGCGATGGAGTGGACCCGAGGCGAGCAGCGCTGCGGATCTGAAGAAATACCTCTCCTCTACCCTAGTGCTGGTTGCGCCCAAACCACAAGAACCGTTGCTGCTTTATCTAAGCGGCAACAAATCAAATGGTTAGCGCCGCACTAGTGGCGCAGAGAGGTCGACGAGAAGGCAATGGCGATGGCGAGTTAACGGATGGCAAGCGGAACCCTCTCGTGAGCTCGATCCCAAGAAGGCGGAGTCCCCGGTGGCCTTGCCGTGGCAGACCCACGCGACCGGGTGAAGAAGCGCAGAAGAAGAAAATGGTACAACACCCAAGGTGCCGTCGCCTCCCTCTTCTTTGGGGGCTAGGTCGAGGTACTCAGGTAGGCAAAAGCTGCTCTTCGGCCTCCTTATGGCATCGAGGAAGCTGCGCCATTACTTCCAAGCGCACGAGATCACGGTGGTCACCCGCCTCCCATTGCAACAGATACTGCATAACCCGAATGCAACGGGAAGGATCGTGGAATGGGCCCTGGAGCTGTCAAGTTTTGATTTGAAGTTCGGAAGTACCTCGTTGATTCAGAGCAAAGTCATGGCGGAGTTTGTTACGGAATGGACCTCGCCGCCCGACGAAGAGGTACAGGAGACCATTCTCCCCGGCAAGGAAACGAGCCGCAACTGGATCATGTACTTTGACGGTGCCCTCTCGCTGCAAGGCGCTGGTGCTGGTGTGCTTCTTGTCGCACCCACCGGAGAGCACCTCAAGTATGTCATCTAGATGCACTTCCCCCGGGAGATGTCAACCAACAACACCGCCGAGTACGAGGGTTTGCTTGCCGGTCTCAGGATCCCGGCAGACCTCGGAGTTTAGAAGCTCATTGTCAGGGGCGACTCACATCCCGTCGTCAGGCAGATCAACAAAGATTATCAAAGCCCGTTGATGGAAGCTTACGTAGATGAGGTGAGGAAAATGGAGGAGCGCTTTGACGGTATACAAGCGGAGCATGTCCCTCGGACAGAGAACGACATCGCCTACTACCTATCAAAGCGCGCTGCCCTCAAGCTACCTGTGGAGCCAGGTACTTTTGTGCTTCAGTTAACTCAACCCTCCGTTGAGCCGTCGACCGGGCAGAACAAGCGAAGGAAGCTAGGCTCCAGAAAGTACTTCCCCACCGAGCTCCCCGGAGCCACCGGTGAAGATGTTGCCGTGGATGCCGATCCTGCCGCGGGACAACCGACTCCGGCAGGACCTTAGGTCATGGCCGTGGAGGCGGCCGCTCCCATGGCAGAAGAGATGCCTTTGATCCTTGTCATCGAGCCACAAGTTCCGGCATGGGTGCAGCACACTGTCCGATTCCTCCAAAAAGGAGAGCTTCCTGAGGAGCAGGAAGAGGCAGAAAGAGTAGCTCGCCGGTCTGCTCTGTACCAATTCGTTGATAACGTATTGTATAGAAGAAGACCGAATGGGGTGAAATTGAAATGTATCTCCCGGGAGGAAGGACTAAAGCTGTTGGCAGAGATACATGGAGGCATATGTGGCTCGCACATAGGGTCGAGGGCCCTTGCCGGCAAGGCTTTCTGGCAAGGTTTCTTCTGGCCCACCGCCCTCCAGGATGCGACGGCAATAGTAACCAAGTGTGAAGCGTGCCAGTTCCATTCGAAGAAGCTTCATCAACCAGCTCAAGCCCTTCAAACTATCCCTCTCTCCTGGCCCTTCTCGGTCTGGGGGCTCGACATACTAGGCCCTTTCCCCCGTGCTGTCGGGGGCTTTGAGTACTTCTACGTCGCAATCGACAAGTTCACAAAGTGGCCAGAAGTGGAAGCAGTGAGGAAGGTGACAACGCAGTCAGCCATCAAGTTCTTCAAGGGACTAGTGTGCCGTTTTGGGATACCCAACAGGATCATCACCGACAATGGCACACAGTTCACAAGCCATGACTTCATGCAATACATCGAGGATCTCGACAGCAGGGTATGTTTTGCTTCCGTGGCGCATCCACGGAGCAACGCCAAGCGGAGAGAGCAAATGTTGAAGTCTTGCGAGGCTTAAGGACGAAGACTTTTGACAGGCTGCGCAAAAGTGGATTGATGAGTTGTTGGAGGTTCTTTGGTCGATCAGGACGACGTCAAATCGAGCCACCGGCCAGACACCGTTTGCCCTAGTCTACGGGGCAGAAGCAGTTCTCCCCACAGAACTAATATACGGGTCACCTTGAGTGCTCCCTTATGATGAGCTTGAGCAAGAGCGATTGTGGCAAGATGACGCAACACTCCTTGAGGAAGATCGTCTCCGGGCGGCTGTGAGAGCAGCACGCTACCACCAAGCCTTGCGCCGCTACCATAGCCGCAAGGTCCATGCCCGGAGCCTTGAGGAAGGCGACCTTGTTCTTCGGCACGTTCGATCGGCCAAGAATTCCAACAAGTTGATGCCAAAGTGGGAAGGCCCTTATCGGGTAACACGAGCCACGGGCCCCGCGCGATCCGGTGGAGATCAAGATGCCGTTCAAAGTGAGCAACTCCGGAACATCGAGCATCTCCACAAGTTTTACCCATAAGGCGCGGCTGGCGGGCCCCAACAAGCCACCCTTTTGTACAAGCCTTGCCGGCAAGGCATGTAACCTTTGTACAAAGCCAGGTAGAGACCACGAGCATAAATAAGCGGTTACTGGTGCCCTAAGTTATAACATGCATGTTAGGTCGAGTCTCTTCCTCGGTTAGGGTTGATAGTGCTTAGCGGCGGCTAACCCCTAGCTTAGAGGTCGAGCTGCTTTGGAAGAAATGGGACAGACCGGCGTCCGAGCCCTGGCAAGCCAAAGTTGCCGGGGGCTACAAGGGCAAGGATCCATCCGCGGCAAGCCAAGGTTGCTGGGGGCTGCAGATCCAGATAAGTCTTCTATCCTCTATCATGCGTTTCGTTATGGACTGAGGTATGTGAAACCTCGTTTTATCCTTAGGCTACCATGCTCCCCTCATTCCGGACCCTAGGATTCATCTCCTGGGACCGAGTTTGGTCATAGTCGCGGCAGCAAGGAAATAAAACGAGGAGCCTAAGCCCACTTCATCCCTGCCTCCGCCATGGGTGTGAGAAAAGTCGAGCGAAGTGGGGGGACGGCAAGGCCCGTTGCCGGGCAAGAAAACGTTTATCTTAAAGGTAACAAGGATTCACTCCTTGTCGTGGGTTCCACCTGCGAACGAAAAACCCGGCAAACATCCCTTTTTCATTAAAAAACATCCCATACGGGTACAGTTCATACGGAATGAAAAACATGAACAGGGGGATTACAAGTTCTAAATCTAGCAATGGCCCGAAGGCTTGCAAGACTAAAAAGAGATAAGGTGCCCATAATCCCTTTCTTGTCCCTCTCCTCAGGAAATGGAGCAAGAAAGTAGAAGAGCAAAAGGGGCGCCTAGGCGAGCTATGAGTGGCTGAAGACACAAAGAGAACATCTCGGTGGCCGTCCAAGGGCTGGATAGTGATGGCGGCGCCGGAGGCAAAGCTCGAAGACGAGGCGGCATGATGTCGATACGCGACGAAGGCGTCGGTGCCTGCATACTCTGACTTGACGGCCTTGCCGCCGGCCCTCTTCCTCTTCCGCAGCCTCCCAACGCCAGCCGCCCAAGGAGACGACCCCGAGAAGTTCAAGAAGCCGGCAACACGGATGATGTGGTCACCGGTGCCGCTCGGTGCGGCACCTGACGCCTAGTCGGACCCGTTATCCTGCCGCCCGCTAGCCTCATCGTCGCTGTCATTGTCTTCCTCGCCACTCTCGCTCGAGGAGGAATCTTCATCATCAGAAGAGCTCTCCACGCATGTAACGCCCCGGATTCGATACGGTAGGTGTCCGCCAGTTATTCGCCGACATTGCCATGTCGTTTGCTTGCGTGTTGCATATTTCCATGTCATCATGTCCATTTCATTTTGCATACGTGTTCGTTTCTTGCATCCGAGCATTTTCCCCGTTGTCCGTTTTGCAATCCGACACTCTTATGTCATCCGGCGTCCCCCTTTTTGTCTCTTGTTGTGAGCGGGTGCTAAACTTTCTTGGAATGGCCCGAGGTTTGCCAAGCGGCCTTGGTATACCACCGGCAGAGCGCCTGTTAAGTTTCGTCGCATTTGGAGTCCGTTTGACTGCCCAACCGTTAAACTGATAGCGGTACCGTTGCCGGTACCTTCGTCGGACGTTTTCGGTCTTCGAAAACCGTCGCTGAGCTGCCATCTCCTCTCTCCCCAAAGCCTAGCCCGTCTAAAAACAGCCCACCAACCTCTCCCAGGCATGTCTAACCTCCCCCTCGATCGGATCCGTCGGATCGCGATCGGAGGGCTTCGAAAGCCCCCGAATCCCCCTAACCCTAGACCCCTGCCTATTTAAACACCCCCCACATGCCATTTTGGCCTTCTCCTCCCTCCTCCTCGAAATCCGTGCCCCCAATCATCAGCCAGCCGCCTCCCACCTCCTCCTCCTCGAAATCCGTGCCCAGCCAGAACCCCACCGCCACTTGTCGCGCCCCCATCGTCCAACCCAGCCGCCGGCGACGCGCGCAGCCAATCAGGCGCTGCCACGTCACGCCCCTGCTTCCCCACTTCGCTGCGGCCCGCCCGAGCCCGCGCGCGGCCCACGCAAGCCCATCGGGTCCCGGGGCAGCCCAGTCGCCACGTCCCCGCTCTCCCGCAAGTCCGACCTCCTCCCAAGCTCCCGTCCACGCCATCGCCTCGTTGCCACCTTGCCGGACCTTCGACGGAGTGCCCCGCCGCCGGCAGGTTCCTCCGCCGCTGACCCCCAGGCCAGCGTCGCCCCGCTCTCCCTTCCTCTCATCTCCTTCCTCCTCAAACCTCTCCCTCCCTCTACTGCAGCGCGCCATGGCCCCCATGGAGCTCCGCTGCGCTCGGATCCGCCGTCAGGAATGGATTTGCCGGGGCCAGATCCACCCGGATCCATCCTCTCCGGTCCTTCCCGCTGCCCTCACCTGCCGGAGATGCTGCTGCCTCGCTGTTGACTTTGGGCGCTGCCGCCCCCTGCATCTTGCTCGTGCGCCTCAGGCACGAGGAGAACGACGTCGGCCTTCCCTCGTCGGCCCAGCGTGCCCCGCGGCCCAGCCCAGTGTCGGCCGCTGCCCCGGCCTGCCTCCTCAACCGACCGGCCCAATAGCCCAGTCGTGAGCAGCCCACTAAACCCCGCCCAGTGCACGTTATAGCTATCCACCACACATCCTGTTTTTTTCTCAGAAAAATGACCAAGTCCCGAAATATTTTGACATTATCATGTCATGTTCAACGCATCATAACTCCATGCATACTGCTCCGTTTCGTGCGTGTAATATATATAAATGTTCGTTGTGAGATGCTCTACATTTCATTCCATTGGACCATATTCATTTGAGTTCATCTTGATGCCGGAATCATCGTTGCAATAATGTTATATGATGTTGTCTGCTGTCTGTTAACAGAACTTGTTCATTTGTAATTTTTCCCATGTTTGATGTGTGCATCCTATGAGGTTGATGTCTACATGTGTTTTGATCATTGTGGTGACTAGAACAAGCATGCCAACTAGACTTCGTGATGTTGCTGATTTTAGTCCCTGTTCTGCTGTTATTATGATGCTATGTAAACCTGCTGCTACAAGTCATTCTATGCATAATCTGGAGATGTTCACTAAGGATGTTTTGTTATACATGTCTTGCTCTATCCATTCATGCCCCTGGTTGCATTTATAGCCTGTTGTAACATGTTGTTATCTTGCTCCAAACTTGCTAAATAATGTTGCTGTCAGCCTGTTATCATTAAGTTCAATGTTGCCATGATCGTTGTTATTGATCCAATCATGATATGAATTTGCTCTTCCCATGTTTAGCTTCATATATATGCCATATTACTGTTGGTTTCCTTGCCATGCCATGTATTGCTCTGTGGTGTGTGGTTCAAGCTCACCAACATGCCTACTTATTGTTGTTCCTGCCATGTATAAATCTGTCATATCATTTGCCATGTTTACATGGGTGCCATCATATTTTCTGTGCCCTTTTGGCTCATGGTCAGTAAGGGACATTTGTTCTATGTAATTATTAGATTCATGCCATGCCTTTGGTTGCCATGATAAGTTCCAGTAACATGTTGTTTGATAGCTCTAAACATTGCAACCTGATGTTATTTTATGCTAAGCCTGAAACTGTTATTATTTGCAATCTTGCCATGTCTTTTTGAGCATGTTCTAGTGATTTCTGGAGATAGCGCAGTGTTCATGTTTTGTTATGCTTTACCTGTACATCATGTCCATGCCTTTTGTTCTCATATTGTGGTACTGTAGCATATTGTTTTGATGCGTGCAATATGCCTAGTTGCTGTTTTGGACAGATTGTTGTCATATCTTGTATAGAGTGTATGTGTTGAACCGTTGCTCCGTTTTGAGTGTGCTCTATATGAAACTGGCTTGATTTTTGCATGTAGTTTCATATTATCATGTTGCATTCTTGTTTTGAGAGTGTTTGCTTGAATTTTGCATCAATGCCATGCTTAACTTGTTTTGCTCATATCTTCTAGGCCGTAGCTCCGAATTAAATGAACTTTATATGTAACTTGACTAGAATCTCGTGTAGATCATCTTGGTGCATCTTAACTTGCTGTTTAACAACTTCAACTTAATGCTTGTTCAGATCTGGACCAATTTCGAAATTTGCATATGAGGACTTACCGGAATTGTTCTATGTTGGTTCCGGCCTCATTTAACCTTGCTTTGATGTGTTGCTCTTATTTGCATCATATTTTGCCATGAGTAGCTTCATGTAGTCTTGTCTTGCATCATGCTTGTTGTGCATCATGTCTTGTCTATGTGTGGTGTGTTTACTATGTTGTGTGTTTCTTCTCGATGGTTCCTGTTTCGTTGCGATCGTGAGGATTCGTTCGTCTACGCTTGGTTCGTCTTCATGGTTTCATCTTGTTCATGGACTCGTTCTTCTTCCTAGCGAGATTTCAGGCAAGATGACCGCTACCCTGGATCTCATTACTATCATTGCTATGCTAGTTGTTTCGTTCTATCGCTATGCTGCGTTACCTATCTTTTGCTCCTCAAGCCTCCCAAATTGCCATGAACCTCTAACCTTTGACACCCTTCCTAGCAAACCGTTGCTTGGCTATGTTACCGCTTTGCTCAGCCCTCTTATAGCATTGCTAGTTGCAGGTGAAGTTGAAGATTGCTCCATGGTGGACAGGATTATGTTGGGATATCACAATATCTCTTATTTAAGTAATGCATCTATATACTTGGTAAAGGGTGGAAGGCTCAGCCTTATGCCTGGTGTTTTGTTCCACTCTTGCTGCCCTAGTTTCCGTCATACCGGTGTTATGTTCCCGGATTTTGCGTTCCTTACGCGGTTGGGTGATTTATGGGACCCTGTTGAAAGTTCGCTTTGAATAAAACTCCTCCAGCAAGGCCCAACATTGGTTTTACATTTGCCTCACCACCACCTATTTTTCCCTTGGGAGTAATTAACCCAAGGGTCATCTTTATAATAGCCCCCCCCCCCCCGGGCCAATGCTTGTCTAAGTGTTGGTCCGAACTAGAGCCCTTTGCAGCGCCTCCTCGGGGAAACTCGAGGCCTGGTTTTAGTTGTACGGACTGCTCATCCGGTCGTGGCCTGAGACAAGATACGCGCGTCTACTATCAGGGTGTCGGCACGCCGGGAGGTCTTGCTGGTCTAGTTTTACCATTGTCGAAATGTCTTGTAAACCGGGATTCCGAGTCAGATCGAGTCTTCCTGGGAGAAGGTATATCCTTCGTTGATCGCGAGAGCTTATCATGGGCTAAGTTGGGACACCCCTGCAGGGTATAAACTTTCGAAAGTCGTGCCTGCGGTTATAGGCAGATGGGAATTTGTTAATGTCCGGTTGTAGATAACCTGACACCTGATCCGATTTAAAAACACATCAACCGCGTGTGTAGCCGTGATGGTCTCTTCTCGGCAGAGTCCGGGAAGTGAACACGGTTTTGGGTTATGTTTGACGTAAGTAGGAGTTCAGGATCACATCTTGATCATTGCTAGCTTCACGACTGTTCCTTTGCTTCTCTTCTCGCTCTTATTTGCGTATGTTAGCCACCATATATGCTTAGTCGCTGCTGCAACCTCACCACTTTACCCCTTCCTTACCCCTTTAAGCTTTGCTAGTCTTGATACCCATGGTAATGGGATTGCTGAGTCCTCGTGGCTCACAGATTACTACAACACCAGTTGCAGGTACAGGTTATGCGATGCTCATGACGCGAGAGCGATGTTCACTTGTTTTGGAGTTCTTCTTCTGCTTCTTCGATCAGGGGATAGGTTCCAGGTCAGCAGCCTGGGCTAGCAGGGTGGATGTCGTCTGAGTTTCTATTTATGTTTCATCCGTAGCCGGATGTTGATCTTGTATATGATGTATTGTTGTATTCATGTGACATTGTATGTCTTGGATGTATCCCCACTATTATGTAATGTTGATGTAATGATATCCACCTTGCAAAAGCGTCTTCAAGATGCGCTTCTATCCTTGGTGGGACCTTCGAGTTCCTTTAGGATAGGGTCGCATCTTGGGCGTGACAAGTTGGTATCAGAGCCTCGACCGACCTTAGGAGCCCCCTTGTTTGATCGTGTAGTTTGGTCGTTGTTGAGTCTAGAAGAAAACTATTTTTGGAGTCTAGTTATATCAGAGGGTAGGAATTCTTTTACTCCTCAGCCCCTTCGTCGCTCTGGTGAGGAATCTTGATGTAGGTGTTTTGAATTACTCCTCTTCCCCTTCAAAAATTTTCTTTAGGATCAAGCGGTTAGTTTTTTTTGATCGTTGGTTCTCAGCTCTTTTCATCCGGTGCATTTCTCGTCAAGTTGACTCAAGCCTCTTCATCTTTGCAAGTTCAATCCTCAGTTGTTTTCTTTTCCCACCCACCCACCCTTCTTCTTCTCGGAACCGGAGTCCGTGATCGAGTATCCATCCTACTCATGCGAAGTCTTTGATTTCTTTCCTCAATTATTTCAACCGGTGTTTCCTCTTCAAGATATTCGTTGGTTCTCCCTTCCAAGTTACCTTTGTTTTTCCGCCCTCCCACCCTCTTCTTCCCGGAGCCTGAGTCTCTTTCGAACATCAATTTTCATTCGTGTGGAGCCTCTTCAGTCTTCCCTCAATCATTTCAACTGGTGAATTCTCGTCTCGGTGGACATTCTTCATCTCTTTTCTTCTCCGGTGGATTCAATTCTAATTTTTGGTAGTGATTATATTCTTTTCCTCGGCTCAAGTGTTTTCCCTGCTCGTTCGCCTCTCGCCAGTTTATCCTTCCGGAGAGTTGAAGACATCGCAGAAGATTCGTCTGTGTTCCAATTAATTCGAGGTTGTCACCTCATTCAAATATTCAATTGTTCCGGTACATCATCTATCTGCTCAACAATCCTTTTTCAACGGTGTTATCTCTTCAGTGGGCCCTAACCCACAGGTCTTTTCCCACGATCTTACGTGACTTTTCTAATTCCCGCGGACTTATTCTCAATTCTATTCAAGTGTGATGTAAGAATGGATCCCATTAGTCACATGCCTTCTCCAAGAATGCTTTCAAATTCTTTTCATCTCGGGTTCTACCCTTCCTCTTTTTCATTCTCCCGGAGTATCTCAGTAATTTTGGTGGAGTTTTCTCGTCGTCATTTGAAGATCGCAGAAGAGTTTTTCCTTTAAATCTCGTCCGTTCTCTCGAAGATTCGTGGTCCTAGCATCATGCTACCCTCTCGATTTTTTTTTCCATTTGTCAGATATTCTTTTCTTAACCATCCGGAGCATGTCAGAAGTTGTTTCCAGTTTCTTTTCACCAGAGGCCATCGTTCCAGAAGAATTCGTCGCCCTCACATTTCAGCTACCGTTATCCAATTATCCCGGTCCTTCATTCAAGTGTTTTTTAATCAGCTCATGATCCCTTTGTTCTTCTGAATCTATATCCTCTCTAGCATATTTGTTCCTCTAATTCGTCCCGGTGATTCATTCTCTTTCATCATTCATTTTTTCTAATTCTTTCGATGGTTCATTGAAGATTCCTTTTCCGCTCTTATCATATCAATTTCATTCGTTCTTTCCAATCCTACCGGTGGTTCATGAAGACTTCTGAAGTTTGCGACATGTCACTTCTCAATCCTTTTCAAGAAGAATATGTGGTATGCAAAATCCATTGTTTGTCATCAGTTTAATTTGATGAAGGATAAGCATACAATAAATCTTATTCTTATTTCATCCAGGTGAGTAATCCCTTCCTTCGGAGTTTGTCCTCGGTGAATAAATTCTAGTTCCAAGTGTTTCCCATCTTTTCTTTTCCGGAGTTCAAATTTCCTCGGCTATTTCGTCAGAACCTCCATCTAAATCACCGTAAGGCTCATCTTATTCTTTCACCCTTCATTCTATCTCATCATCCTTTTGTCTCCGGAGTTCTTCTTGGTGGTTCTTCATGATTTAATTCATTCCTCAAGAGTTCATCAAGAATTTGTTGGTGGAGTTCAATTATATTTTCTTCTTGCATCTCGAAGTGCAATTAATTCTCCGTATTCTTCGGAAGTGGAGTTTTGCATTTCTTTATTCCTCTCAGCTATTCTATCTTTTCCGTTTGTGGTCGGTTATCACCTCATAATTTTGAGATGTTTTCCATAAGTCCACAACAAGCTTATTCTTTCGTTGTTGATTTTCTCAACAACTCCTTTCAATCCTTCTAAATTCTTTTCATTCAATTTCTCTTTCAATTCTTTCCGGAGGTTTTGTATCATGTCTTCACCAAGTATCATTCCATCCTCTCTAGTTCATGTTCTTTTCTTTCCTTGTTCAGTCAGAGTGATGCCTAAATCCTTTTAGTCTTATTCGTTTCTTATCTCGTTCTAACCGGAGTGGTTTCATAGTCTATCTGATTCCGTGAGCTTTCGATTCTCATCATTCTCATCGTTCCACTCTTCTTCTCGAGTGCTCTCGATTCTTTGCTTCTTTTCTTGAGTTCTTGTTTCACCTCATCCCTTTTCCCTTCCGTCTCGGTCCTAAGATCTCGGGACGAGATCTCTTGTTAGTGGAGGAGTGTTGTAACGCCCCGGATTCGATACGTTAGGTGTCCGCCAGTTATTCGCCGTCATTGCCATGTCGTTTTCTTGCGTGTTGCATATTGCCATGTCATCATGTGCATTTCATTTTGCATACATGTTCGTTTCTTGCATCCGAGCATTTTCCCCGTTGTTCGTTTTGCAATCCGGCACTCTTATGTCATCCGGCGTCCCCCTTTTTGTCTCTTGTTGTGAGCGGGTGTTAAACTTTCTCGGAATGGCCCGAGGTTTGCCAAGCGGTCTTGGTATACCACCGTCAGAGCGCCTGTCAAGTTTCGTCGCATTCGGAGTCTGTTTGACTGCCCAACCATTATACTTATAGCGGTACCGTTGCCGGTACCTTCGTCGGACGTTTTCGGTCTTCGAAAACCGTCGCCGGGCTGCCATCTCCTCTCTCCCCAAAGCCTAGCCCATCTAAAAACAGCCCACCAACCTCTCCCAGGCCTGTCTAACCTCCCCCTCGATCGGATCCGTCGGATCGCGATCGGAGGGCTTCGAAAGCCCCCAAATCCCCCTAACCCTAGACCCCTGCCTATTTAAACACCCCCACATGCCATTTTGGCCTTCTCCTCCCTCCTCCTCGAAATCCGTGCCCCCCAATCATCAGCCAGCCGCCTCCCACCTTCTCCTCCTCGAAATCCGTGCCCAGCCAGCACCCCGCCGCCACTTGTCTCGCCCCCATCGTCCAACCCGCTTGGGCGGCGCACAAGCGCTAATCAATCGGCGCCACGTCGCGCCCCTGCTTCCCCACTTCGCCGCGGCCCGCCCGAGCCTGCGCGCGGCACGCGCAAGCCCATCGGGGCCTGGGGCAGCCCAGTCGCCGCGTCCCCGCTCTCTCGCAAGTCCGACCTGCTCCCGAGCTCCAGTCCCCGCCATCGCCTCGTTGCCACCTTGCCGGACCTTCACCGGAGCGCCCCGCCGCCGGCAGGTTCCTCCGCCGCCGACCCCCAGGCCAGCGCCGCCCCGCTCTCCCTTCCTCTCATCTCCTTCCTCCTCTAACCTCTCCCTCCCTGTGCTGCAGCGCGCCATGGCCCCCATGGAGCTCCGCCGCGCTCGGATCCGCCGCCGGGAATGGATTTGTCGGGGCCAGATCCGCCCGGATCCATCCTCTCTGGTCCTTCCCGCTGCCCTCACCTGCCGGTGATGCTGCTGCGTCGCCGTTGACTTCGGGCACCGCCGCCCCCTGCATCTTGCTCGTGCGCCTCAGACACGAGGAGAACGACGCCGGCCTCCCCTCCTCGGCCCAGCGTGCCCCGCGGCCCAGCCCAGCGTCGGCCGCTGCCCCGGCCTGCCTCCTCAACCGACCGGCCCAGTAGCCCAGTGGTGAGCAGCCCACTAAACCCCGCCCAGTGCACGTTATAGCTATCCACCACACATCCTGTTTTTTTCTCAGAAAAACGACCAAGTCCCGAAATATTTTGACATTATCATGTCATGTTCAACGCATCATAACTCCATACATACTGCTCCGTTTCATGCGTGTAATATATATCATTGTTCGCTGTGAGATGCTCTACATTTCATTCCACTGCACCATATTCATTTGAGTTCATCTTGATGCCGGAATCATCGTTGCAATAATGTTATATGATGTTGTCTGCTGTCTGTTAACAGAACTTGTTCATTTGTCATTTTTTCCATGTTTGGTGTGTGCATCCTATGATGTTGATGTCTACATGTGTTTTGATCTATGTCATGCCATCTCTACAGTGGTGTATGCCATGTACTTTTGTGATCATTGTGGTGACTAGAACAAGCATGCAAACTAGGCTTCGTAAACCTGCTGCTACAAGTCATTCTAGGCATAATCTGGAGATGTTCACTAAGGATGTTTTGTTATACATGTCTTGCTCTATCCATTCATGCCCCTGGTTGCATTTATAGCCTGTTGTAACATGTTGTTATCTTGCTCCAAACTTGCTAAATAATGTTGCTGTCAGCCTGTTATCATTAAGTTCAATGTTGCCATGATTGTTGTTAGTGATCAAATCATGATATGAACTTGCTCTTGCCATTTTTAGCTTCATATATATTCCATCTTACTGTTGGTTTCCTTGGCATGCCATGTATTGCTCTGTGGTGAGTGGTTCAAGCTCACCAACATGCCTACTTATTGTTGTTCCTGCAATGTATAAATCTGTCATATCATTTGCCATGTTTACATGGGTGCCATCATATTTTCTGTGCCCTTTTGGCTCATGGTCAGTAAGGGACATTTGTTCTATGTAATTATTAGATCCATGCCATGCCTTTGGTTGCCATGATAAGTTCATGTAACATTTTGTTTGATAGCTCTAAACATTGCAACCTGATGTTATTTTCTGCTAAGCCTGAAACTGTTACTATTTGCAATCTTGCCATGTCTTTTTGAGCATGTTCTATTGATTTCTGGAGATAGCTCAGTGTTCATGTTTTGTTATGCTTTACCTGTACATCATGTCCATGCCTTTTGTGCTCATATTGTGGTACTGTAGCATATTGTTTTGATGCTTGCAAGATGCCTAGTTGCTGTTTTGGACAGATTGTTGTCATATCTTGTATAGAGTGTATGTGTTGAACCATTGCTCCGTTTTGAGTGTGCTCTATATGAAACTTGCTTAATTTTTGCATGTAGTTTCATATTATCATGTTGCATTCTTGTTTTGGGAGTGTTTGCTTGATGTTTGTATGCATTTTGCATCAATACCATGCTTAACTTGTTTTGCTCATATCTTCTAGGCCGTAGCTCCGAATTAAATGAACTTTATATGTAACTTGACTAGAATATCATGTAGATCATCTTGGTGCATCTTAACTTGCTGTTTAACAACTTCAACTTAATGCTTGTTCAGATCTGGACCCATTTCGAAATTTGCATATGAGGACTTACCGGAATTGTTCTATGTTGGTTCCGGCCTCATTTAACCTTGCTTTGATGTGTTGCTCTTATTTGCATCATCTTTTGCCATGAGTAGCTTCATGTAGTCTTGTCTTGCATCGTGCTTGTTGTGCATCATGTCTTGTCTATGTGTGGTGTGTTTACTATGTTGTGTGTTTCTTCTCGATAGTTCCTGTTTCGTTGCGATCGTGAGGATTCGTTCGTCTACGCTTGGTTCGTCTTCGTGGTTTCATCTTCTTCATGGACTCGTTCTTCTTCCTAGCAGGATTTCAGGCAAGACGACCGCTACCCTGGATCTCATTACTATCATTGCTATGCTAGTTGTTTCGTTCTATCGCTATGCTGCGTTACCTATCTTTTGCTCCTCAAGCCTCCCAGATTGCCATAAACCTCTAACCTTTGACACCCTTCCTAGCAAACCGTTGCTTGGCTATGTTACCGCTTTGCTCAGCCCTCTTATAGCATTGCTAGCTGCAGGTGAAGTTGAAGATTCCTCTGTGGTGGACAGGATTATGTTGGGATATCACAATATCTCTTATTTAATTAATGCATCTATATACTTGGTAAAGGGTGGAAGGCTCGGCCTTATGCCTGGTGTTTTGTTCCACTCTTGCCGCCCTAGTTTCCGTCATACCGGTGTTATGTTCCCGGATTTTGCGTTCCTTACGCGGTTGGTTGATTTATGGGACCCTGTTGACAGTTCGCTTTGAATAAAACTCCTCCAGCAAGGCCCAACATTGGTTTTACATTTGCCTCACCACCACCTACCTTTCCCTTGGGAGTAATTAACCCAAGGGTCATCTTTATTATAGCCCCCTCGGGCCAATGCTTGTCTAAGTGTTGGTCCGAACTAGAGCCCTTTGCAGCGCCTCCTCGGGGAAACTCGAGGCCTGGTTTTAGTTGTACGGACTGCTCATCCGGTCGTGGCCAGAGACGAGATACGCACGGCTACTATCAGGGTGTCGGCACGCCGGGAGGTCTTGCTGGTCTAGTTTTACCATTGTCAAAATGTCTTGTAAACCGGGATTCCGAGTCTGATCGGGTCTTCCTGGGAGAAGGTATATCCTTCGTTGATCGCGAGAGCTTATCATGGGCTAAGTTGGGACACCCCTGCAGGGTATAAACTTTCGAAAGCCGTTCCTGTGGTTATAGGCAGATGGGAATTTGTTAATGTCCGGTTGTAGATAATCTGACACCTGATCCGATTTAAAAACGCATCAACGGCTTGTGTAGCCGTGATGGTCTCTTCTCGGCAGAGTCCGGGAAGTGAACACGGTTTTGGGTTATGTTTGACGTAAGTAGGAGTTCAGGATCACTTCTTGATCATTGCTAGCTTCACGACCGTTCCTTTGCTTCTCTTCTCGCTCTTATTTGCGTATGTTAGCCACCATATATGCTTAGTCGCTGCTGCAACCTCACCACTTTACCCCTTCCTTACCCCTTTAAGCTTTGCTAGTCTTGATACCCATGGTAATGGGATTGCTGAGTCCTCGTGGCTCACAGATTACTACAACACCAGTTGCAAGTACAGGTTATGCGATGCTCATGACGCGAGAGCGATGTTCACTTGTTTTGGAGTTCTTCTTACGCTTCTTCGATCCGGGATAGGTTCGGGTTGGCAGCCTGGCTAGCAGGTGGATGTCGTCTGAGTTTCTATTTATGTTTCATCCGTGGCGGATGTTGATCTTGTATATGATGTATTATTGTATTCATGTGACATTGTATGTCTTGGATGTATCCCACTATTATGTAATGTTGATGTAATGATATCCACCTTGCAAAAGCGTCTTCAAGATGCGCTTCTATCCTTGGTGGGACCTTCGAGTTCCTTTAGGATAGGGTCGCATCTTGGGCGTGACAAGTTGGTATCAGAGCCTCGACCGACCTTAGGAGCCCCCTTGTTTGATCGTGTAGTTTGGCCGTTGTTGAGTCTAGAAGAAAACTGTTTTTGGAGTCTAGTTATATCAGAGGGTAGGAATTCTTTTACTCCTCAGCCCCTTCGTCGCTCTGGTGAGGAATCTTGACGTAGGTGTTTTGAATTACTCCTCTTCCCCTTCAAAAATTTTCTTTAGGATCAAGCGGTTAGTTTTTTTCGATCGTTGGTTCTCAGCTCTTCTCATCCGGTGCATTTCTGGTCAAGTTGACTCAAGCCCCTTCATCTTTGCAAGTTCAATCCTCAGTTGTTTTCTTTTCCCACCAGCCCACCCTTCTTCTTCTCGGAACCGGAGTCCGTGATCAAGTATCCATCCTACTCATGCGAAGTCTTTGATTTCTTTCCGCAATTATTTCAACCGGTGTTTCCTCTTCAAGATATTCGTTGGTTCTCCCTTCCAAGCTACCTTTGTTTTCCCGCCCTCCCACCCTCTTCTTCCCGGAGCCTGAGTCTCTTTCGAACATCAATTTTCATTCGTGTGGAGCCTCTTCGGTCTTCCCTCAATCATTTCAACTGGTGAATTCTCGTCTCGGTGGACATTCTTCATCTCTTTTCTTCTCCGGTGGATTCAATTCTAATTTTTGGTAGTGATTATATTCTTTTCCTCGGCTCAAGTGTTTTCCCTGCTCGTTCGCCTCTCGCCAGTTTATCCTTACGGAGAGTTCAAGACATCTGAGAAGATTAAATACGTGTTCCAATTAATTCTAGGTTGTCACCTCATTCAAATATTCAATTGTTCGGTACATCATCTATCTGCTCAACAATCCTTTTTCAGCGGTGTTATCTCTTGATGGGCCCTAACCCACAGGTCTTTTCCTGGATCTTACGACTCTTCTAATTCCCCGGACTTATTCTCAATTCTATTCAAGTGTGATGTAGAATGGATCCCATTAGTCACATGCCTTCTCCAAGAAAACATTCAAATTCTTTTCATCTCGGGTTCTACCCTTCCTCTTTTTCATTCTCCCGGAGTATCTCAGTAATTTTGGTGGTGTTTTCTCGTCGTCATTTGAAGATCGCAGAAGAGTTTTTCCTTTAAATCTCGTCCGTTCTCTCGAAGATTCGTGGTCCTAGCATCATGCTACCCTCTCGATTTTTTTTCCATTTGTCAGATATTCTTTTCTTAACCATCCGGAGCATGTCAGAAGTTGTTTCCAGTTTCTTTTCACCAGAGGCCATCGTTCCAGAAGAATTCGTCGCCCTCACATTTCAGCTACCGTTATCCAATTATCCCGGTGCTTCATTCAAGTGTTTTTTTAATCAGCTCATGATCCCTTTGTTCTTCTGAATCTATATCCTCTCTAGCATATTTGTTCCTCTAATTCGTCCCGGTGATTCATTCTCTTTCATCATTCATTTTTTCTAATTCTTTCGATGGTTCGTTGAAGATTCCTTTTCCGCTCTTATCATATCAATTTCATTCGTTCTTTCCAGTCCTACCGGTGGTTCATGAAGACTTCTGAAGTTTGCGACATGTCACTTCTCAATCCTTTTCAAGAAGAATATGTGGTATGCAAAATCCATTGTTTGTCATCAGTTTAATTTGATGAAGGATAAGCATACAATAAATCTTATTCTTATTTCATCCAAGTGAGTAATCCCTTCCTTCGGAGTTTGTCCTCGGTGAATAAATTCTAGTTCCAAGTGTTTCCCATCTTTTCTTTTCCGGAGTTCAAATTTCCTCGGCTATTTCGTCAGAACCTCCATCTAAATCACCGTAAGGCTCATCTTATTCTTTCACCCTTCATTCTATCTCATCATCCTTTTGTCTCCGGAGTTCTTCTTGGTGGTTCTTCATGATTTAATTCATTCCTCAAGAGTTCATCAAGAATTTGTTGGTGGAGTTCAATTATCTTTTCTTCTTGCATCTCGAAGTGCAATTAATTCTCCGTATTCTTCGGAAGTGGAGTTTTGCATTTATTTATTCCTCTCAGCTATTCTATCTTTTCCGTTTGTGGTCGGTTATCACCTCATAATTTTGAGATGTTTTCCATAAGTCCACAACAAGCTTATTCTTTCGTTGTTGATTTTCTCAACAACTCCTTTCAATCCTTCTAAATTCTTTTCATTCAATTTCTCTTTCAATTCTTTCCGGAGGTTTTGTATCATGTCTTCACCAAGTATCATTCCATCCTCTCTAGTTCATGTTCTTTTCTTTCCTTGTTCAGTCAGAGTGATGCCTAAATCCTTTTAGTCTTATTTGTTTCTTATCTCGTTCTAACCGGAGTGGTTTCATAGTCTATCTGATTCCGTGAGCTTTCGATTCTCATCATTCTCGTCGTTCCTCTCTTCTTCTCGAGTGCTCTCGATTCTTTGCTTCTTTTCTTGAGTTCTTGTTTCACCTCATCCCTTTTCCCTTCCGTCTCGGTCCTAAGATCTCGGGACGAGATCTCTTGTTAGTGGAGGAGTGTTGTAACACCCCGGATTCGATACGTTAGGTGTCCACCAGTTATTCGCTGTCATTGCCATGTCGTTTGCTTGCGTGTTGCATATTTCCATGTCATCATGTGCATTTCATTTTGCATACGTGTTCGTTTCTTGCATCCGAGCATTTTCCCCATTGTCCGTTTTGCAATCCGGCACTCTTATGTCATCCGGCGTCCCCCTTTTTGTCTCTTGTTGTGAGCAGGTGTTAAACTTTCTCGGAATGGCCCGAGGTTTGCCAAGCGGCCTTGGTATACCACCCGCAGAGCGCCTGTCAAGTTTCGTCGCATTCGGAGTCCGTTTGACTGCCCAACCGTTAAACTTATAGCGGTACCGTTGCCGGTACCTTCGTCGGACGTTTTCGGTCTTCGAAAACCGTCGCCGGGCTGCCATCTCCTCTCTCCCCAAAGCCTAGCCCATCTAAAAACAGCCCACCAAACTCTCCCACGCCTGTCTAACCTCCCCCTCGATCGGATCCGTCGGAGCGCGATCGGAGGGCTTCGAAAGCCCCCAAATCCCCCTAACCCTAGATCCCTGCCTATTTAAACACCCCCCACATGCCTTTTTGGCCTTCTCCTCCCTCCTCCTTGAAATCCGTGCACTCCAATCATCAGCCAGCCGCCTCCCACCTCCTCCTCCTCGAAATCCATGCCCAGCCAGCACCCCGCCGCCACTTGTCGCGCCCCCATCGTCCAACCCCGCCGCCGGCGACGCGCGCAGCCAATCAGGCGCTGCCACGTCGCGCCCCTGCTTCCCCACTTCGCGCGCCCGCCTGAGCCAGCAGCATGCTGCCAAGAAGCCCATCGGGGCCAGGGCAGCCAGTCGCCCGCGTCCCGCTCTCGCAAGTCCGACCTGCTCCCGAGCTCCCGTCCCCGCCATCGCCTCGTTGCCACCTTGCCGGACCTTCGCCGGAGCGCCCCGCCGCCGGCAGGTTCCTCCGCCGCCGACCCCCATGCCAGCGCCGCCCCGCTCTCCCTTCCTCTCATCTCCTTCCTCCTCTAACCTCTCCCTCCCTCTGCTGCAGCGCGCCATGGCCCCCATGGAGCTCCGCCGCGCTCGGATCCGCCGCCGGGAATGGATTTGCCGGGGCCAGATCCGCCCGGATCCATCCTCTTCGGTCCTTCCCGCTGCCCTCACCTGCCGGAGATGCCGCTGCCTTGCCGTTGACTTCAGGCGCCGCCGCCCCCTGCATCTTGCTCGTGTGCCTCAGGCACGAGGAGAACGACGCCGGCCTCCCCTCCTCGGCCCAGCGTGCCCCGTGGCCCAGCCCAGCGTCGGCCGCTGCCCCGGCCTGCCTCCCAAACCGACCGGCCCGGTAGCCCAGTGGTGAGCAGCCCACTAAACCCTCCCCAGTGCACGTTATAGCTATCCACCACACATCCTGTTTTTTTCTCAGAAAAACGACCATGTCCCGAAATTTTTTGACATTATCATGCCATGTACAACGCATCATAACTCCATGCATACTGCTCCGTTTCGTGCGTGTAATATAAATAAATGTTCATTGTGAGATGCTCTGCATTTCATTCCATTGCACCATATTCATTTGAGTTCATCTTGATGCCGGAATCATCATTGCAATAATGTTATATGATGTTGTCTGCTGTCTGTTAACAGAACTTGTTCATTTGTCATTTTTTCCATGTTTGATGTGTGCATCCTATGAGGTTGATGTCTACATGTGTTTTTATCTATGTCATGCCATCTTTACAGTGGTGTATGCCATGTACTTTTGTGATCATTGTGGTGACTAGAACAAGAATGCAAACTAGGCTTCGTGATTTTGCTGATTTTAGTCCCTGTTCTGCTGTTATTATGATGCTATGTAAACCTGCTGCTACAAGTCATTCTGTGCATAATATGGAGATGTTTACTAAGGATGTTTTGTTGTACATGTCTTGCTCTATCCACTCATGCCCCTGGTTGCATTTATAGCCTGCTGTAACATGTTGTTATCTTGCTCCAAACTTGCTAAATAATGTTGCTGTCAGCCTGTTATCTTTAAGTTAAATGTTGACATGATCGTTGTTAGTGATCCAATCATGATATGAATTTGCTCTTGCCATGTTTAGCTTCATATATATGCCATATTACTGTTGGTTTCCTTGCCATGCCATGTATTGCTCTGTGGTGAGTGGTTCAAGCTCACCTACATGCCTACTTATTGTTGTTCCTGCAATGTATAAATCTGTCATATCATTTGCCATGTTTACATGGGTGCCATCATATTTTCTGTGCCCTTTTGGCTCATGGTCAGTACGGGACATTTGTTCTATGTAATTATTAGATTCATGCCATGCCTTTGGTTGCCATGATAAGTTCCAGTAACATGTTGTTTGATAGCTCTAAACATTGCAACATGATGTTATTTTCTGCTAAGCCTGAAACTGTTATTATTTGCAATCTTGCCATGTCTTTTTGAGCATGTTCTAGTGATTTCTGGAGATAGCGCAGTGTTCATGTTTTGTTATGATTTACCTGTACATCATGTCCATGCCTTTTGTTCTCATATTGTGGTACTGTAGCATATTATTTTGATGCTTGCAAGATGCCTAGTTGCTGTTTTGGACAGATTGTTGTCATATCTTGTATAGAGTGTATGTGTTGAACCGTTGCTCCGTTTTGAGTGTGCTCTATATGAAACTTGCTTGATTTTTGCATGTAGTTTCATATTATCATGTTGCATTCTTGTTTTGAGAGTGTTTGCTTGATGTTTGTATGCATTTTGCATCAATGCCATGCTTAACTTGTTTTGCTCATATCTTATAGGCCGTAGCTCCGAATTAAATGAACTTTATATGTAACTTGACTAGAATCTCGTGTAGATCATCTTGGTGCATCTTAACTTGCTGTTTAACAACTTAAACTTAATGCTTTTTCAGATCTGGACCAATTTCGAAATTTGCATATGAGGACTTACCGGAATTGTTCTATGTTGGTTCCGGCCTCATTTAACCTTGCTTTGATGTGTTGCTCTTATTTGCATCATCTTTTGCCATGAGTAGCTTCATGTAGCCTTGTCTTGCATCATGCTTGTTGTGCATCATGTCTTGTCTATGTGTGGTGTGTTTACTATGTTGTGTGTTTCTTCTCGATAGTTCCTGTTTCGTTGCGATCGTGAGGATTCATTCGTCTACGCTTGGTTCGTCTTCGTGGTTTCATCTTCTTCATGGAATCGTTCTTCTTCCTAGCGGGATTCCAGGCAAGATGACCGCTACCCTGGATCTCATTACTATCATTGCTATGCTAGTTGTTTCGTTCTATCGCTATGCTGCGTTACCTATCTTTTGCTCCTCAAGCCTCCCAAATTGCCATGAACCTCTAACCTTTGACACCCTTCCTAGCAAACTGTTGCTTGGCTATGTTACCGCTTTGCTCAGCCCTCTTATAGCATTGCTAGTTTTAGGTGAAGTTGAAGATTGCTCCATGGTGGACTGGATTATGTTGGGATATCACAATATCTCTTATTTAATTAATGCATCTATATACTTGGTAAAGGGTGGAAGGCTCGACCTTATGCCTGGTGTTTTGTTCCATTCTTGCAGCCCTAGTTTCCGTCATACCGGTGTTATGTTCCCGGATTTTGCGTTCCTTACGCGGTTGGGTGATTTATGGGACCCTGTTGACAGTTCGCTTTGAATAAAACTCCTCCAGCAAGGCCCAACATTGGTTTTACATTTGCCTCACCACCACCTACTTTTCCCTTGGGAGTAATTAACCCAAGGGTCATCTTTATTATAGCCCCCCCGGGCCAATGCTTGTCTAAGTGTTGGTCCGAACTAGAGCCCTTTGCAGCGCCTGCTCGGGGAAACTTGAGGCCTGGTTTTAGTTGTACGGACTGCTCATCCGGTCGTGGCCTGAGACGAGACGGTTGATCTTGACAACGCCTTACGAGAGGCGAAAGAAGCGTGGTCCGAATCTAGAGCGGCTCGGGAGGAGATCCGACAAGCTGGGGAGATCGCGGCTGGTAAGCCCTTTTTATTGCAAACTAAGTTCGGCGATCCAAATTATGCTCCACTTAATCAAGTCTGGAGTTCTCCAAACGCGTTATTGGACCTGCCGAAGAGTGCTTCTGATGCGGCGCAATTTTACCAAGCGCAAGAAGGGTATGCAACAGAAGCTTTTAAGTCGCATTCGCGCGTCAAAAACATGCTTGTTGTTGAACGAACAGATGACCCAATGGGCCGAGCTCCATAGACTATCTGGTTCTGCCATGAAGGACGCCGTGATCGGGCTGTGGCCGAACGAGCCAATTTCGGATAGTTATTTTGGTTTGGTGTGGCGACTTGCTGACGCGGTGCCGCGTATCGACGTCATTAAGCGGTCAGCATGCATTGAAGGTGCACGGATGGCCTTTTCCCGTGTCAAGACATACTGGGCGAGGATGAAGGCCACTAATGTTGCAGCGAAGGGTCCACCCAAGGGCAAGGACCATCACGCACTAGAGCATTATTTCGAGGATGTCCTGGAAGGTGCCTGCTTGATAGAGGGTCAATGCTCGAAAAACATGATATTTGAGTGAAATGTATGGAAATTTGTAAAAGACAATGTTACAATAAGGCTATTTTTTGTAGTTTCTCCTAAAACTTTTGTTCCTCCTATGCGGCCGTTTGTGTATTAATCTGAAAGTTTTCCAGTCGTCGGCTTCAGCCCCCTCGTATAAAGTACGGGGGTGTTCGGAAAAGCAATTGATCACTCTTAACCCAACGTCTTGGTCCATTAAGGAGGTGTCAATGCGGTGAACGAGGCAATCGGACTATAGGGCGTTAACACTTTCACTTAGCCATAGGAGTTTTATGGGGGGACTATGATATAGCCACTGGTATGTACCCAGCTTATTCCAATATGGTGTGTTACATATATGACCTAAAGAAAAAGGTCATTCGTATAATACGTTGGGTATCGTGAAAGATTCTGATAAGTCATCGAGTGGTTGACCAGTTCTTGCCGCATCATGATAGTCAGTTTTCGGCTTTCTCTACTATGGTGCTTGACCAGATGAACCGGGAGCACAATCGCAGTAGTTCTCCCTTTACTACCTTATCCGATGGAGCGGAACGTAAGGTAGTAAGCACAGGAGCCGGGCAACCCAACTATTGACCCAAGACATGATTCAGAGCTGATGCATATAAGGCCAAACTCGCGACGCCGAAGTACGCTATAAAGCTGTTCGGACTTGTCGGCAACTCATTTGTTCCCATACCGAGCCCCTGGCAAGTTATGCCGAGGTGTATGTGTGAAACAAACACAGGAGCCAAATACTTTTTTTTTGAAAAAGGCGAATGCTAGATGTGGATTATGTTTACTCGGACTTGAGTGATATGCCAATATATATTTTATAGATAACAAAGCCGCAACCCTAGCTATTTGACATGCCCGGGGTCGAAGGCGGAGGAAAAAGGCACATTACAGGCTTGAATAAAGAGTGCGGTCTACAAAAAGTTATTTTGTACCTCCTGTCGCACGTCTGCGCCACCTGTCCTCGGTGAGGGGACTCCTTGACGGAAATAGCCCTTGGGTGAGTGTACGAATCCAAACTCCGATAGGGTCCATGATATGATTAGCCTTTGCGTCACCTGTGGTAAAGGATAATGAAAGAGAAAGAGTAATTAGAAAAGAAACAAAGGTTATGGGAGTGCTTGCAGGCTCGTCCGTATTGTGCTTCCGCCGATGCCCAGGGTATCTTAAGTGCATAGTTATGTATGCGCGGTAAAGATTTCGCGGGTATATGAGGTGGGCGACGGAAGCCGAACTGCTAGTTCCGCTCCGGAATTGGTCGATCCTGTTGAATGGAGACTGGTGGCTTAATGGCCGACAAGGTATGCAGTTTAATAAGACCTCTTTGTACTTCGGATGACGTTACCGTAGTATGATCTTCAGTCCGGAGGGAGTGCTTCTCCTGCTCCCTTGTAGAGTTGCGTGTCACGTATACCATGTTACTGGTTTTACTTGAAATTGCTTCGACCCCGATATTTGGTTGGTGAGTCTCTTCGTCGTCGCTATCACCGGGCGGCCTCCTCCCTTTATGTTCGGCGTTGAGCTTTCCGTCCTACTTGAAGACCCAACAGCTTCTGTTGATATGATTAGCTGGTTTGTCGGGGTGGCAGTGAATCTGGCAGGGCCGATCCAATATCCTATCTAAATTGGATGGTCCGTCTCTGTTCGCCTTGAATGGATTTTTCCGTTGACCTGGTTTGGCACCGCTGAATCCGGCGTTGACCCTTGTGTCGTGCGTTCTTTCATTATCATTGCGATGTTTGTGCTTGCTGTGTCGTGGCTTGCCATTGCCGTCTCGGACTTCGGAAGTGCCCGGATCGTTGGTGCTGTTGCTTCTACGAGCGAGCCAGCTGTCTTCTCCCGCGCAAAACCGGGTCATCAGAGCGGTAAGGGCTGACATGGATTTTGGTTTTTCTTGACCGAGGTGGCGGGCGATCCACTCGTCCCGGACGCTGTGTTTGAAGGCCGATAGGGCTTCCTCGTACGGACAGTCGACGATTTGGTTCTTTTTAACTAAGAACCTAGTCCAGAGCTTCCTAGCTGACTCTCCGGGCTGCTGGACAATGTGACTTAAGTCATCGACATCTGGAGGCCGGACATATGTTCCTTGGAAGTTGTCGCGGAAGGCGTCTTCCAAGTCCTCCCAGCTGCCAATAGAGTTTTCTGGCAGACTGTTTAACCAGTATCGAGCTGGTCCTTTGAGTTTTAGTGGCAGGTATTTGATGGCATGAAGGTCGTCTCCATGGGCCATGCGGATATGGAGGAGGAAATCATCGATCCATACCGCGGGATCAGTTGTTTTGTCGTATTATTCGATATTCATGGGCTTAAACCTATCTGGGAAGTCGTGCTCCATTACTTCGTCTGTGAAGTAAAGAGGATGTGTGGCTCCTCTTTATTGGGCCACACTGCGACGTAGCTCCGATGGAGTCCGTCTGCGATTTTCTGCCCGAGCCTAACTAGGCTTGTCGCGTCCGAGTAGATAGTCGTCATCGCGCGTCGGGGCACGTCCTCATGATCCGTAGATCGATCTGGTATGCCTTGCTCTGCTATCCGGGCCCTGCCGAAGGTCATATGCATAACCCTGAGCTATTTTATCTCTGCTTTTACGGTGAGGTCGGGCGGGCTGGTGTTCAGCTTGAGTTGCCGCTTTTTCCTGACCATGTTGTGGTCGATGAGCCGTATTGTGTGATGATGGTATGGGCTCTGGCGCGTCATCACCGAACGGAGGTAGCAATTTGTGCTTCGGGTAATTTTTGGCTGGGCCACTAAGGCCGTATTCCCCGGCGGCCAGGACTTCGGTCCATCTATCATTGAGCAGATCTTGGTCAGCTTGAAGTTTTCGCTGCTTCTTTATCAGGCTCCTTGCAGTGGCTATTAGCCGGGGTTTAAAGTGCTCCTGCTCGAGAGGTTCCTCAGGCACGATGAAATCCTCGTTGCCGAGGCTCTCCTCATCCTCGGAGAGCGGAAGATAATTACTGTCCTCCGAGTCTTCGTGTATGGCCTGTTCATCAGGGCTAACGTGCCCGTCTTCCCGTTCATCCTGTTCGGAGATTGCCCCAACAGGGTCTTCATTGTCTTCGGCATCGTCCGGAGAATTGTTTTCTCCGGTGCCGGTATTGCTGTCTTTTGCACGACGTGACTTTGAGCGGCGCTGTCGGTGTACTAGAGTAGGGGTACCCTAGTATCCAGAACTTGTGCATGGGCGATTCGGACACCAGCAGCAAGGCTTGCCGGGTGACCGCCAAGGTCCTCCGTGGTTCCTTTGGAGCCATTCAAGAACAAAGTATTTAAGCCAAGGAGACAAGGCCCGGCAAGAGGAGCTTGCGGGAAGGCCAACAAGGCATCTCAAGAAACTTGCCGCGACGCCCAGCGTCTGGCAAGGCTGGCGGCGACAAGCTTCCGGACGCGACAAGGCGACAACGCGGCAAAGGCGCTTGCAGCGCAGACTACCACTCTGACTACTGCGCTCCAGACATCCACTAACGTGTCGCCTCAGGACCTTTCCAAGCCCAGCGTGGCAAGAGGCTGTCTTGACGGCGACGCAATGGCAAGCGGCGCTGACAAGATTGCCATCGTGGCAAGCGGTGGCGTCCCTGACGGTCCCTGTTTGCACTGTTTGGGCGACATAGACGGGCATTTAATGCCTTTGTCCCCTGCCGTCAGGGTTAGGTAGGGTACATTGTACAGGTAGTTGTACCAACCGCAATCCTTTTTCCATTTTTACCCTTGTCTACGTTGCCACCTGTCGGAGACCCCTTGAACATACAAAAGGAGGCCCATGCGCAACGTAGAGGGGGGTTCGAAGGGTTCGAAAGGTTCGAAGGCAGAAAACACTCACGCTAGGTCTCGTTAGCAGCTGGCGTGTACTGTAGCACTCAGCGCTCCCTAGCAAGAACTCAATACACTCAGACATGCAGCAGTAGGAGTGTTATCTCCCCGGAGAGCTCCAAAGCTGGGTAAACTGCTCGTGTGCTTCGCCTCGATCTGCTCTTCGTGCGATCTCCGCCCCCCGCCGAACTGAAAGGGGCTCGGTCCGCCGGTCCCATAGGTGTTCGTGGGTCAGATCAGCCTCCCCGACATCTTTGGCGCGCCATGGAGGCATATGTGGTCACCACATTGGCGCAAGAGCACTTGCCGGCAAAGCGTTCCGGCAAGGTTTCTTTTGGCCGACAGCCCTCCAGGATGCAGCTGCACAAGTAACCAAGTGTGAAGCGTGCGGTTCCATTCAGCAGATACACCAACCAGCTCAAGCTCTCCAGACGATCCCTTTATCCTGGCCATTTTCGGTCAGGGGCTCGGCGTCCTCGGCCCCTTTCCCGAGATGTCGGGGCTTTGAGTACTTATGCGTTGCAATCGACAAGTTCACAAAGTGGCGGAAGTGGAAGCGATGAGGAAGGTGATAGCACAACAACGATCAAGTTCTTCAAGTCGATTGTTTGCGTTTGGGATCCCTAACAGGATCATCACCGACAACGGCACGGAGTCACGAGCCGCACCTTCATGCGATCGTCCAAGATCTTGGCGCCAAGGTTCCGCTTCGCTTCATTGCTCATCCGAGAAGTAACGGTCAAGCGGAGAGGGCGAATCTTGAAGGGCTGCGCGGCTCAAGACCAGGACTTTCGACGGGCTGCACAAGTGCGGAAGAAACTGGATTGAGGAGCTGCGGTGGTTCTTTGGTCGATCAGGGCGACGCCAAATCGAGCCAGCGCGGACACCTTCGCTCTAGTCTATGGAGCAGAGGCAGTTCTCCCCACGGAACTCGTATACGGGTCACCTCGAGTGCTTGCTTATGATGAGGGAAAGGAGAAGATAATGTTGTGGACCAAGCGTCGCTCGAGGAAGTTTAAGCCTTCCGGGAAGCAAGCGACGAAAAAGCTAAGTTGCTAAAGTTTGAGCAATCAGTTTTAAAATTTTTAAGTTATCTTCCTCGAGCGACTGTACTTTGTATGGAAAACCTGTGCGGAGGAACCAACTCGTAGCTAGTTGCGCCCTTACTTTGTTTGAGTCCGCTCAACAACTTAAGTGAGCTGCGACTAGTTGCGACAAGGTTTCTTGTCGGTAGCAACACCGCCAACGAAGCTCTTGGACGTCCCTTTTCGGCCTTTCATGACTAAGGTGCTGCGCGACAAGTTCCCTAAAAGCATAGGGCAAAAACATACAAAGTAAGGAATCAAGTAAAGGAAATAACATAGCCATCACTACCCAAAATAGAGTTATATTACAAGATAGCTTGTCGCAGCTCTAATAGATTGTTCTCATAACATGACCAGCAGCGGCAAGAAAAAGAGAAAACGGGCGGCCTAATCTACGCGATCGCCAACAACCCTCTTGATCCCGCTCACCCTGTCCACGATGGGTGCGACAAGGGTCTTGAGCGCCTCCACATCAGTATCCGGCGGCAAGGTCTTGAGGACGTTGGTGAGATTGAGGCCTGGGTTGCGGAAGGTCACCTTCATCAGCACCTTTTGAAGAGCTCCCGCGCAGACCTGGCGCGACTCGTCGGCCAGCTGCTTTGGGATCTCTTCCCGGAGTCGCTGGAGAGTCGTCGCCACGCCTTTGAAGAACAAGCTGAGCTTGGCGCTGGGTTGGAGGTGCTCATCGGAGGAATACCCAAGATCTTCCATCCCCAGCTGCGCCAGCTCCCTGTCGATGGCTGCAGCAACATCCACGAGACCCTCGGTCCAGTGCTCCACATTCTCCCTAAAGGTGTTCTGGGCGGCAGCAGCCCTCGCCAGCAGCACCTCGTCGGCCTTGATCTTCTCCTTCAAGGCCACCTCCTGCTCCCTGGCGCCGTCCAGCGTCTGAGTCAAGGTGGTCAGCTTCAACTCAAGGTCTGCGTTGGAGTCCTTGGCGGCACTAAGCTCCTTGCTCCTCTCGGCGAGACGACCCTGCAGCTCACCAAGGGTGTAGGCGTCCTTCTCGCGCTCACGCTTGAGCGCAGCAAGCTCCTCGCCGCTCTCCTTGAGATTGGCCTCCAGCTGCGCCACCTTCGTCTCCAGCTCCTTCTTGGCAGCCTCGGCAGCTGCGGCAGCATCCTTTGCTTCCTTGAGAGCCCCGCCAAATGTTTGCTCGCGCGTGGCAAGATCCTCCTCGTGGCTATCAAGATTAAACTTCCGCTGCGCCAACTCGCCTTCCTGCGCAGACAGCTTCTCGGCGGCAAGCCGCTGTTGCTCTTCAACCTCAGCCTTCTCGAGGAGGAAGGCTTTGCGCTCCTCGGCGAGTCACTCCCGCTCCTCCGCCAAGGACCGGAGAGCTTCCTGGTTGAGGCCCCGGAGCTCCTCCGCGCGCTTCTCTATGTCTGCTCCCGCCTTCGCGACAAGCGCTTTTCGGGATTCCAGTTTTGCTTGTCGGGCGCGGTAGAGCGACAACATCTTCCGCAGCAGCTGCTCCTCCTCAGGCTCGCCACTGCTGCTGCTTGGCGCGTCGACCAGCGTCAGTCCAGCGGAGGCGAGCAGCTCTTCATCAAAGGTTTCTCCTTCGGCCGGCGCCACTCGGCTCGGCGCCTGGGGAGCTTGATGAAGACGCCATCGCCGACCTTCAAATAGGCGCCCGGCTGGGGCTCTTGAACTGACGCTGTAGCAGCGGCGGAGGATCGGCGATCGGCGTGGCGCTGGCGCTCCTGCGCCTCGGGGCCGTCGGTCGATCGCCGGACTCCTCGCCCGGCTTCTGCGGCGGCAGCTTTAGCGGCCTCTTCGCGGCAGGCTCGTCGGCGCCACTTCTTCTTCGATGGCAGCGGCGTCGTCGGTATTGCCTTGCGCGTCCTCCTCGCCAGCGACCTCGGTCTCCATTGGCTCTGTGGCGAGATGGATCGGCGACCGAAAAGAAAGAAAAGTCAAGCAAATATTCAAAAAGAAAATCAGAAGAAGAAGAACGCAAGGGAAGTTTTCAAGCAAGAGGATTACCTGTACTAGGATCTGCAGCCGTGGTCTCAACCACCGGAGGGTCGCTGGTGCTATCCCTTGCCGAAGAACTGTCCCTTGCCGGAGAAGTATCCCTTGCCGGAGAATGCTCCTTTGTCGGGGAATCCTCCCTTGGCGGTGTAGTCGAAGCAGATGGCATGTCAGGAGCGGCTTCAGGGCACTCCTGGTGAGGCTGCTCTGCTCCTACACAAACCAACAGTCAGATATCAGCAAAGAAAGAGCACCCATGCACGCCTAGCAGCAGGAAGTAAACCATATACTTATGATGGGGGCTGCGCTGGGGGCTGCTTTGAAGAAGGGGTGCCGAGTCCGGCAAGGTGGTCCTAGACACGCCTCCTGCTGTCGCGGTTGGTTCGTCCTCGATGACAATCACCGGGACCTTGGCTCTCTTCGACGCTCTCTGGGCCAGCGTCCTGAAAAGGAATGGGTTCGGAGTGAAGCAAATCAGATATAAGACAAAGCAACAAAATCGAAGAACTACAAGTACAGCAAAGAATCTTACTCTTCTTCTTCCTCGTCGGAGCTGAGCGCAGAGAGATCAAATTCTGGCTCGCCTGCAGTGCGACGAGGCGGAGGAGGGGTTCCTTGGCGCTTGGCGGAGTAGAAGCGGTGGTGCAGGAGGGCCCGCTCCGGTTGCCGCAGCGGCGTGAGGTGCTCCAGCAACAGTGCTTGCCGCGGTGGAAGCGCTGCGTGCGCCGGGCGGCTGTTGGGTCCGTCTGCCGCCCGCTTCGTCCCGGCCTTGCGGAGACGCCTTCTTGGTGGGGCTGGGGGCTCCGCTCGTGGCAAGCTGTCTGAAGGTGGGGAGGAGGCGCCCTCGGCGGGTTCGCTCGACTCAGCTTCAGGCTCGGCAAGCTCCTCCTCTCCGGCAAGCTTCCCTCGCTCGACAAGGCTTGCCGCCTCTGCTGCCTCTACCTCCTCCACGATGAATCCGAACTCGCCTGCAGCAGCGGCTGCTGCCGCCTCTTCCAGCCTGGTGGTGATGCGCTGCATCTCATCATCGGTGGTGTCGCGGGTGAGGCTCTTCTGCTCATCGGGGCGGACCGGCACTTCTACCAGGCCGTCAAAGAACTCCCGCACGACGTCATCCGCAGGCTCTTGCCAAGTTGAGACAATTCCATGCGAGTCGCACAACGGCATCATTGCACGGATGCGGTCGAGCGAGGAATTGTTGCACAGCGGAACGACACCCCTCGGCAACCTGAACATTTCGGGATGATCGGGATCGGGCTTGAACAGTTCCAAGAGCATCGCGTCCCAGTTCCAAAACGGTGAAGTTGAAGTTAAGGCCGAGCGCAGCCTCATGATATCCGCCGCGTTCGGAACTCCCGGCGGGTCTCCTCCTCTCTGCAAAGGGCGCGCGGCAGCGAAGAAAGTCTGCGCCAACGGTGCCTACAGTGAGCCCGGCAAGTCTAAGGCGTAGGATCCGGGTGACAACAATCTTCAGCCTAGCGTCTTCCGGGGCCACGTTGCTCCAATCGTTGCCGCGCACTATTGGGGTTTGGTGCTGGGCGGTAAATGGCTGCGTGTTCTCTTTGATAATCCAGCACCAGTCTGCCCTCCATTCCTCCCAGTTGCCGCGGAGCTCTCCCTCCAGATAAGCTTCCTTCTTGCCAATCCTCGAGATCCAAGCGATTCCGCCGGCAAGAGGCTCCCCTCTCTCAACTCGGGGCATAAAGAAGTGGCGGAAAAGAGCTACGTTTGGATAGACTCCGACAAAGTTTTCGCAGAGATGTGCGAAAACTGCCATGGTCAGAACGGCATTGGGGGTGAAGTCAAGGAGGCGGAACCCGTAGGTGTTCATGATATCACAGAAAAACTCAGAGAAAGGCGGGCAGAGCCCGCAGTAGAAGAACAGCGCGAAGAAAGGGTATCCATTCGGAGCCAGTTCCGAAGCGGCAGTTGGGAGTACCTTCGTGCGCGGATGTGCTCGCGTCTCCGTCGACCAGAAGAGGTAGTAGTACTCCCTCGGATCCTTCAAGGCGAGCTGAGGGGGAAGATTGCCGCTCCTTTCGCGGCGCCATGAGCAGCTGCGCCTCGGCCGACTTCACGGCCTTCCCCTTGTCGGCTTTCGGAGCCATGGCGGAGGTGGTGGGGGAGATCGACGGCGTTGGTGGTGCTGGTGGCGATGGGGGGCGGAGCGCTGCTCTCTTTTCAGCCTTGGGAAGAAGGGGGAGCAGCGGAGGTTTTTGGAGATTGGAACAGCAACTGGCGAGATGGGCGAACTGCCCCTGTTTCCCCTGCTTATAAAGAGGGAGGGGGCAGGCGTTCCGTCTTTCCGAATAAAGAAACCACCCACGATCTCTCCCACGACGCCGCATTCGACGCGTGCCGTTCGTGGAGGGCGTGGTGGGTCCGGAGTGAGTTACGGCGTAACCCAGGGCAGCAGCATCCGTGCCTGCCTTTTTGGGCCTGGCCCAACAGCGCTTCGGCTGCAGTGTGTGCCCAGGCGAGGGCTCTGCCGGTGTACTAGAGTAGGGTACCCTAGTATCCTGAACTTGTGCACGGGAGTTGCAGCACCAGCGGCAAGGCTTGCGGGTGACCGCCAAGGTCCTCCGTGGTTCCTTTGGAGCCATTCAAGAACAAAGTATTTAAGCCAAGGAGACAAGGCCCGGCAAGAGGAGCTTGCCGGAAGGCCAACCAAGGCATCTCAAGAAACTTGCCGCGACGCTTCCCGCGTCGAGCAAGGCTGGCGGCGACAAGCTTCCGAACGCGACAAGACAACAACCGCGGCAAGGCGCTTGCATGAAGACTACCACTCAGTACTGCGCTCCAAAGCACATCCACTAACGTGTCGCCTCAGGACCTTTCCAAGCGCGCGTGGCAAGAGGCTGTCCGGCCAGCGGAGCGCGGTGGCAAGCAACGCTGACAAGATTGCCATCGTGGCAAGCGGTGGCGTCCCTGACGGTCCGTGTTTGCATTGTTTGGGCGACATAGACGGGCATTTAATGCCTTTGTCCCCTGCCGTCAGGGTTAGGTAGGGTACACTTTACAGGTAGTTGTACCAACCGCAATCCTTTTTCCATTTTTACCCTTGTCTACGTTGCCACCTATCGGAGACCCCTTGAACATATAAAAGGAGGCCCATGCATAGCGTGAGGGGGTTGAAGGGTTCGAAAGGTTGAAGGCAAAAACACTCACGCTTCGTCTCGTTAGCAGTGGCGTGTCTTGTAGCACTCAGCGCTCCTAGCAAGAACTCAATACACTCGGACATGCAGCGGTAGGAGTGTTATCTCTCGGAGAGCTCCGAAGCTGGGTAAACTGCTCGTGTGCTTCCTCGATCGCTCTTCGTGCGATCTCCGCCCCCGCGAACCGAAGGGGCTCGGTCCGCCGCCCCATAGGTGTTCGTGGGTCGATCAACCTCCCGACAGCGCCCCGACGCCAAGGCGTCTGGTTGTGTCTCAGGAGGTTTATCGTCAACTGGATCCTCTTTGTCATCGTTGTTAGTTTCTTTAGGTGTATCCACCATGTATAAGTCGTACGAAGAAGTGGCCGTCCAGTGTCCGGTAAACGGCGGGTTTTGGCCTTGCTCCTCATCGGCATCGTTGATACGTCTCCGTCGTATCTATAATTTTTGATTGTTCCATGCCAATATTCTACAACTTTCATATACTTTTGGCAACTTTTTATATTATTTTTGGGACTAACATATTGATCCGAAGGCCCAAGTGCGATTCTGTTTGTTGCATGTTTTATGTTTCGCAGAAACCCCATATCAAATAGTGTCGAAACGGGGTAAAAATGGACGGAGAATTATTTTGGAATATTTGTGATTTTTGGGAAGTAAAATCAACGCGAGACGGTGCCCGAGGTGGCCACGAGGGTGGGGCCCATGCCTACTATAGGCAGGCGCGCCCCTGACCCTCGTCGGCCACCCGTAAGGCGGTTGATGCCTTCTTCGGCTGCAAGAAAGCTAATTTTTGGAAAAAGATCTGGGCGAAGGTTTCAATCCAACCGGAGTTACGGATCTCCATATATACACGGAACGGTGAAATGACAGCAGACCAGAACGCAGAAACAGAGAGAGATAAAGAGACAGATCCAATCTCGGAGGGGCTCTCGCCCCTCCCACGCCATGGAGACCATGGACTAGAGGGGAAACCCTTCTCCCATCTAGGGAGAAGGTCAAGGAAGAAGAAGAAGGGTGGCTTGAGGGAATATTTGTTCTACCTTTAGCTCCTCGTTAGGTTCGACACTCTTACTTATCGAAAACTGTTGCGATCCCCTATACTTGTGGGTTATCAAGACCTTTTTAAAGGCGCCGCTGCGGGAGCAATAGCGGGGTGAATATTCTCGTGTGCGCTTGTTTGCTTTATCACTAAGTAATTTTTATTTGTTGTTCTTAGTTGTTTTCTATCTTTAGTTTTGGGTAGGAAACGCAAAATACCAAAAAATTAGTTGTACCTACTGAACCAATGGTTCAAGAACCACTCAAAATCTATCACACTCCTGAAGCTTATTACTTGGATCATCTTCGATCCCTATGTACTCGTGCTGAAACCCCAACTAGCTTAGTGGAGGGCAAATCCTTAGATGAGCATGCCTATTATGTGCGACACCGTATATCTGAAAAAGGGAAACTTTTGCTGGATCAAATTCATCGTTTGCAATGCTATGCTTGGAATTTATGTTATATTTATGATGTTACTTGTTGTTCTGAAAACCCTAAGAAACACCTTCCCTACCAATGTGAGTTTATTGATAATGGAATCTTATATTCGTATGCTAAGGGTGTTTATAGTTACTATGATGTTCAACAAATTGAAGAATTTGTTGCTTTTAAGGGTGCTTATGAAATTTCTTCTTTGATTGAAACGTGTGATGCTACTCTTTACAAATCTGAAAATTTTGCCATACTTAAATATTGCTATGATAATTATGCTTCTAATGCCTATGTTGAAACATATATTCAGGACTACCCTGCTGTCCAAGAAGAGACTAATATTTTACAGGAGTCTATGAAAGAAGAAGTTGATGAAACTATGAGCTCATTGGATGAAAAAGATGAGGAGGAGCGAAGAACAAAAGGAGGAAGAGCGGATTGATCACCTGTGCCCACCTTCTAATGAGAGTAACTCTTCAACTCATACATTGTTTAAATTCCCTTCATGCTTACCGAAGGATGAATGCTATGATAATTTCTATGCTCCCGTTGATTCTTTTGAAATATCCCTTTTTGATGATGCTTGCTATGCTTGTGGCCAAGATGCCAATATGAATTATGCTTATGGAGATGAACTTGCTATAGTTCCTTATGTTAAACATGAAATTGTTGCTATTAAACCCACACATGATAGTCCTATTATCTTTTTGAATTCTCCCGACTACACTATATTGGAGAAGTTTGTGCTTATTAAGGATTATATTGATGGGTTGCCTTTTACTACTACACATGATGATTTTGATAGATATAATATACATGTGATTGCTGCTCCTACTTGCAATTATTATGAGAGAGGAACTACATCTCCGCCTCTTTATGTTAACAACACGATAGAATTGCAAGAAACTGCTTATATTATGCATTGGCCTTTACTTTGCGTGCACGAATTGTTCTTTTATGACATGCCAATGCATAGGAAGAGAGTTAGACTTTGTCATTGCGTGATATATGTTACTTCGTCATTATGATAGAATTACAAATCATTGTTAATTAAAATTGGCTTTGATATACCTTGGGATCCGGGTGGATCCACTTGAGCACAATATGCCTAGCTTATTGGCTTTAAAGAAAGCGCTGCCAGGGAGACAACCCGGAAGTTTTAGAGAGTAATTTATTTCTGTTTTGTTCTTTTATAAAGTTTAGAATAAAAATAATGTGCCAAGGTTTGCCTTTAGGATGGTTACAATGCTTGTTGGTTTGTACGGTGCAGGACAGAAACTTTTTCCGTAGTGCGTGATTTTTAACTTTTTACTGGAACATCAAACGGTTGTGATTCTTTTTTGCACTGTCTTTCTGTACAATTTGTTTATTTTTTGCTAATTTTGGCAGAATTTTTCAAGTAACGGAATTATGGTGAATGTTCAGATTATTATAGACTGTTCTGTTTTAGACAGATCCTGTTTTTGATGCATAGTTTGCTTGTTTTGATGAAACTATCGATTTATATCAGTGGATTAAGACATGGAAAAGTTATACTAAAGTAGACACAATTCAAAAAAAATATGAATTGGTTTGCAACAGTACTTAGAGTAGTGATTTGCTTTATTATACTAACGGATCTTACCGAGATTTCTGTTGAAGTTTTGTGTGGATGAAGTGTTCGATGATCGAGAAGGTCTTGATGTGAGAAGAAGGAAGAGAGGCAAGAGCTCAAGCTTGGGGATGCCCAAGGCACCCCAAGTAAATATTCAAGGAGACTCAAGCGTCTAAGCTTGGGGATGCCAGAGGTGGCCACGAGGGTTGGGCCCACACCCACTCCAGGCAGGCGCGCCCCTGACCCTCGTGGGCCACCCGTAAGGCAGTTGATGCCCTTCTTCGGCCGCAAGAAAGCTAATTTTTGGAAAAAGATCTGGGCGAATGTTTCAATCCAATCGGAGTTACGGATCTCCATATATACACGAAACGGTGAAAGGGCGGCAGACCAGAACGCAGAAAGAGAGAGAGGCAGAGAGACAGATCCAATCTCGGAGGGGCTCTCGCCCCTCCCACGCCATGGAGACCATGGACCAGAGGGGAAACCCTTCTCCCATCTAAGGAGAAGGTCAAGGAAGAAGAAGAAGAAGGGGGGCTCTCTCCCCCTCGCTTCCGGTGGCGCCGGAACGCTGCCGGGGCCATCATCATCACCGCGATCTTCACTAACACCTCGGCCATCTTCACCAACATCTCCATCACCTTCGCCCCTCTATCTACAGCGGTCCACTGTCCTGCAACCCGATGTACCCTCTACTTGAACATGGTGCTTTATGCTTCATATTATTATCCAATGATGTGTTGCCATCCTATAATGTCTGAGTAGACTTTTTGTCCTATTGGTGGTTGATGAATTGCTATGATTGATTTAATTTGCTTGTGGTTATGTTGCTGCCCTTTGGTGCCCATCATATGAGCGCGCGCGTGGATCACACCATAGGGTTAGTTGTATGTTGATAGGACTATGTATTGGAGGGCAAGAGTGACAGAAGCGTCAACCTAGCATAGAAATTGAAGGGGGACCAATATAACTTAATACTATGGTTGGGTTTTACCTTCATGAACGTTAGTAGTTGCGGATGCTTGCTAATAGTTCCAATCATAAGTGCATAGAATTCCAAGTCAGGGATGACATGCTAGCAGTGGCCTCTCCCACATAAAACTTGCTATCGGTCTAGTAAAGTAGTCAATTGCTTAGGGACAATTTCGCAACTCCTACCACCACTTTTCCGCACTCGCTATATTTACTTTAGTTGTGTCTTTACTTTAACAGCCCCTAGTTTTTATTTACACGCTCTTTATTATCTTGCAAACCTATCCAACAACACCTACAAAGTACTTCCAGTTTCATACTTGCTCTAGGTAAAGCGAACGTTAAGCCTGCGTAGAGTTGTATTGGTAGTCGATCGAACTTGAGGGAATACTTGCTCTAGGTGGGTTCGACACTCTTACTTATCGAAAACTGTTGCGATCCCCTATACTTGTGGGTTATCAATCGTCATCCATACCTTCGATGTCTTCGGAGCCGTAATCAAGCATGTCGGTTAAGTCCTCAACAGTGGCTATGTAGTGGGAGGCGGGTGCGAAGCGAAATTCCCCGTCATCAGCCTCTAGTTTGAACCGGACATAGTTCGGCTGTGAGTCCCCCGCTAAGGAGAGATTTTTAATGAGTTTAACACGTCGCCTAAAGGCAAGTGCCGAAAGATGTCCACGGTGCTGAATTCGACGATCGATGACCGATCCAGCTCGACATGTGCGGACGCACATGGTTCGGAACTTATGGCCGGAAACGAGTCCGAGGTTTCGGAGACACATGTATCACCCAAGGTGAGCTCTGTGTGCGGTCCAACACCGCGGAGTCTGCGGCTTCTGTGGCGGGGTTGAGCTTCCTGTCCTCGGATGTCGTGATCTGCTCCGGATCTAAGGCCGGAGTAGTTATAGGCGCAATTTCCTGAGTATGGATCGATGACAGATTTAAGTCATGTTCATCGTAGGGACAGGGAGCGGCTGCCGTGGCCTCAAAGTCGTCGAAGATCAAGTCTCCACGGATATCCGTGACGTAGTTCAAGCTCCCAAATCTGACCTGATGGCCAGGGGCGTAGCTGTCGATCTCCTCCAGATGGCCAAGCGAGTTGGCCCGCAGTGCGAAGCCGCCAAACACGAAGATTTGTCCAGGGAGGAAGGTTTCCCCTTGGACGGCATCTTTGTTGACGATCGAAGGAGCCATCAAAAACTTATGGGGACGGCACAGTGGAACTCTCAATGAAAGCATCAATGTTGGTGTCAAAACCGGCGGATTTCGGGTAGGGGGTCCCGAACTGTGCATCTAAGGTCGATGGTAACAGGAGACGTGGGACACGATATTTACCCAGGTTCGGGCCCTCTCTATGGAGGTAATACCCTACTTCCTGCTTGATTGATCTTGATGAATATGAATATTACAAGAGTTTATGTACCACGAGATTGTAATGGCTAAAACCCTAGAATACTAGCCCGTATGACTGTATATGTTTCCGGAATGAGCCCGCCGGTTTTTATAAACACCGGAGGGGACTAGGGTTGTACAAAGTCGGTTACAGAGAAAGGAATCTTCATATTTGGCCGTCAAGCTTGCCTTCCATGCCAAGGAGAGTTCCATGCGGACACGGAGAGAGTCTTCGGTCTTGTATCTTCACAGCCCATTAGTCCGGCCCATGTCCAATAGGCCGGACGCCCGAGGACCCCTTAGTCCAGGACTCCCTCACCGACCACGACAGAAAATAGAAAAAGAGAATGAAAAGTCATTCCCTATGCCTCAGTCATAGGTTCTATAAAGTATGCTATGTTGCATACCAGACCTATTGTGTACCTCACCATGAGTTTGGCAAGAGGGTACAATAGTGATCTATGAGTGGATCACTGGACAACGGTCAAAAATATCCTTAGTGGAATAAGGACATGTTTCTCGGTTATGGAGGTGACAGAAAGTTCATCATAAAGGGTTACGTCGATGCAAGCTTTGACACTGATCTGGATGACTCTAAGTCTCAATCTGGATACATATTGTAAGTGGGAGCGATTAGCTAGAGTAGCTCCATGCAGAGCATTGTAGACATCGAAAATTTGCAAAATACATACAACTCTGAATGTGGCAGACCCGTTGACTAAACTTCTCTCACAAGCAAAACATTATCATGGGTGTTAATCACATAGAGATGTGAACTAGATTATTGACTCTAGTAAACCCTTTGGGTATTAGTCACATGGAGATGTGAACTAATCACATGAAGATGTGAACTATTGGTGTTAAATCACATGATGATGTGAACTAGATAATTGACTCTAGTGCAAGTGGGAGATTAAAGGAAATATGCCCTAGAGGCAATAATAAAGTTGTTATTTATATTTCCTTATATCATGATAAATGTTTATTATTCATGCTAGGATTGTATTAACAGGAAACTTAGTACATGTGTGAACACATAGACAAAACAGAATGTCCCTAGTATGCCTCTACTGGACTAGCTCGTTAATCAAAGATGGTTAAGTTTCCTAAACCATAGACATGTGTTGTCAATGGATAAACGAGATCACATCATTGGGAGAATGATTTGATGGACAAGACCCATCCGTTAGCTTAGGATATTGATCGTTCAGTTTTATTGCTATTGATTTCTTCATGACTTATACATATTCCTCTGACTATGAGATTATGCAACTCCCGAATCCCGGAGGAACAATTTGTGTGCTATCAAACGTCACAATGTAACTAGGTGATTATAAAGATGCTCTACTGGTGTCTCCGATGGTGTTTGTTGAGTTGGCATAGATCAAGATTAGGATTTGTCACTCTGTGTATTGGAGAGGTATCTCTGGGACCTCTCGGTAATGCACATCACTATAAGCCTTGCAAGCAAATGTGACTAATGAGTTATTTGCGGGATGATGCAATAAGGAACGAGTAAAGAGACTTTCCGGTAATGAGATTGAACTAGGTATGATGATACTGACGATCGAATCTCGGGCAAGTAACATACCGATGACAAAGGAATAACATATTTTGTTATTTGGTTTGACTGATAAAGATCTTCATAGAATATGTGGGAGTGAATATGAGCATCCAGGTTCCGCTATTGGTTATTGACCGGAGAGGTGTCTCGGTCATGTGTACATAGTTCTCGAACCCGTAGGGTCTACAAGCTTAACGTTCAATGATGATTTTATATTGTATGAATTATGTGATTTGATGACCGAATGTTGTTCGGAGTCCCGGATGAAATCATGGACATGACGAGGAGTCTCGAAATGGTCGAGAGGTAAATATTCATATATAGGACGATAGTATTTGGACACCGTAAGTGTTCCGGGGGTACGGGGTACGTATCGGGTCACCGAAAAAAGGGGTTCCGGGCTCCCCCGGCCAAGATATGGGCCTTATTGGGCCTAGGGCGGGACAGACCAGCCCCTAGTGGGCTGGTGTGCCCCATACATGACCGAATAAGCGGGGGAGGGGAGGGGAATGGAAAGGAGAGGAGAGAAAGGAAGGGGGCAATTCAGCCTCCCCTTTCCTTCTCTCCCCCCTCCTCTTTCCTTCTCTCCCCCCTCCTCTTTCCTTCTCCCTCCGGAAAACATGTAAAGGGGGGGGGCGAATAGGATTAGTCCCCAAGTAGGATTCCTCCTACTTGGGGCGCACCTCCTGCTGCTCCGTCTCCCTCCCACCTATATATATGTGGGGGGGCACTACTAGGGAAAAGCCTAGCAGCAGCGCGGGTTTTAGGCCTATTAGTAGCGCGGGGGCCGGCGCTACTAATAAGGCGCTGCAGCTAACGTATAGCCGTAGCGCGGGTGCCACCCGCGCTACTAATACGTCCTTTAGCAGTAGCGCGGGTGCCAACCCGCGCTACTACTAATCTCTAATCTCTGATTTTTTTTTTGAATTTTTTTGAAAAAAAAATTCGACTTTTTTTACCTAATTTTCAAATTTCTGAATTATTTTAACCTCAAATCTCTAATCACCCCTCATCGCTGCTCGATTTAATCTCTAATCACCCCTCATCATTCCAAATCATCTAACTTCCCGGACGGTCAACCATCCGGGTTCTATTCTCCCTCGTTTCCAAGTCTGCACTTGTTGTTTTCCTGACAATAGTAAGATGTCAATCCTATTAACCTCAGGAATTTAGCTTGAGCATGAAGTCACACATTTCACTGTTTGAGTTTGAAACTATTGTTCTAAAAATTAGTAACACTAATATTTCTTGAATAATTAGTTTGACCACAGTTTGACCATAGTTTGACCATAGTTTGACCATAGTTTGACCAAAATTCAAGAAAACTAAAATAATTATTTAGTAACACTAATATTCTTGAATAATTAGGTTTACCATAGTTTGACCAAATTTAACAAAAATAAAAAAAACTGAAATTTGATGAATTATTATGCCTCCAGATCTTAAAAGCCCCGTAACTTTTTTTCTGTTAGGTTTTTGAGGATTTTGAAAATGTTTAACGGGGTTCCCATTAGCTAGCATGTTTGTAAGATAGCTAACATGATGTTTTTGAGGATGTAACTTTTCGAGTAGATGATTTTTCATATAAAAAACTTTTTCATCCGAGTTAGTATGCAAAAGTTATGCCCATTTTTACAAATTCTCGAGAGATTTTGCAAATAAAGTCGAAATTCATATTTGCATTTTCCCAACAACTAGACCACATATCACATGGCAAACTTATTTTCTTTTATTTTTTTGACATTTTCATCATTTTCTTTTATTTTTTTAAAACTGAAAAGGTGATCCACGAAGTGTAGAGTTTGAAAATGGGACCTTTAGTAGTAGTGCGGTTTTTTACCCCCTCGCTACTACTATGGCACCACTTAGAAGTAGCGAGGGCTAAAAACCAACGCTACTGCTACGTTTAGTAGTAGCGAGGATTAAAAACCCGCGCTACTGCTATCAACTTAGTAGTAGCGAGGTTTAAAAACCTGCGCTACTGGTAACTAGTAGTAGCGAGGGTTTTTAACCCTCGCTACTAGTAACTTTCTGTGTATAGGCTTTTCCCTAGTAGTGGGGGGGGGCACCGCTAGAACACACTAAGTCTTCTCTTAGCCGTGTGGTGCCCCCTTCCACAGTTACACACCTCGGTCATATCGTCGTAGTGCTTAGGCGAAGCCTTGTGCTGGTACCTTCATCATCACCGTCGTGATTTCGTCATGCTAATAGAACTCTCCCTCATCCTCAACTGGATCAAGAGCTCGAGGGACGTCATTGAGCTGAACGTGTGCTGAACGCGGAGGTGCCGTACATTCGGTGCTTGGATCGGTTGGATCACGAAGATGTTCGACTACATCAACCGCGTTACTTAACGCTTCCGCTTTAGGTCTACAAGGGTACATGGACACACTCTCCCCGCTCGTTGCTATGCATCTACTAGATAGATCTTGTGTGATCGTAGGTAAATTTTTTGAAATACTGCGTTCCCCAACAGTATGACCATGACAATGTGCATGTTTATGAATTCTAATAACTTGCAAGATGATGCTACTAATGACTCCAACATCTCCTTTGGCACGCATAAGGTCACGTAGCACAAATAGACAATCATCAAATTTAGGATCACTAGTATCCATATTATGAAAAACAATTGACTTTTGAAGAATCTCATCTAGATTTTTCAAGGAATAGTTTGGAAAGCGCTCCTCAAGATATTTCCATATAGTATAAGCACATTCAAATGTAGGAAAGCATAGAATCAAATTTCTAGGCAATCCTCTCATGATAAGATCAACAACTCTAAGATTTCGGGTCATGTCAAGGTACTCATCGAGGGTAGTATGCAAGGGATCGATGGGGGCACATAAGGGCGAGTAATATACTTATTAAAATTATATTCATTGAAGATCTCGAGCATTTGATTCTTCTAAGAACCACAAAACTCTCCGTCAAGCATAGGCACTCCACGTCTAATACTCCCAATCGTAGACTCATCCATCTTCCTCCAATGGTGATTAAATCAAAGCAATGGAGGCCAAAGCTCTGATACCAATTGAAAGGATCGAGAAGAGGGGTCTAGAGGGGGGTGTTAGACCCTCAACAAGTAAAAGTGGCAGTTTTTAGGTTCAAGTTCAGGTGGAGTTTTAGCACAAGTTTAAGCATTCACAATACATTTAAAGCAAGCATGGAAAGAGTATAAGCAGCAGAAAGAGTAAAGCATGCTAATTGCAAGAAATTAAAGGGATGGGATTGGAGTGTGCAAACGCAATTAAGACACGGAGATTTTTGGCATGGTTCCGATAGGTGGTGCTATCATACGTCCACGTTGATGGAGACTTAAACCGACGACTGGATAGAATGAAATCTTGTGTCTTCTATCAAAATAAACATATGAAGCAATGACCATGAATAACATTAGTACATTACTTACGCGTAAGTTGCGGGGAAAGACTAGAAATTGTTCTGTGTCTGCGGTGTAATATTTCCATGAAGGAAAGATGCGCACAAAGTTCCTGACAGCAATATAAGCTTTGTCTTCTAAACTGGGAAGAAATGGAACAGGGGTCCTATTTGCTGCAATTAGGGCTCTCTCTGGTTCGAAAAGGGATTTGGCAACTGGATTTGGTGTACTCTTTGCTGGAATGGGGGTTTTGCGTCGAAGAGCTGGTGCTATGTCAACTGGCATAATCATAATGTTTGCTGCAGTTGGGGTCTGCTGAGTTGGGGCATCAGAAATGACCAGTGTAGTAGGGCTAGAGTCTGCTAGAGTTGGGGTGTTTTGTGGGTCAGGTGATATTGCAACTACACCTAATGGGCTATTTGATTTATCAGGTGCCACTACCTATTCCAAATACTTTGCTTGTGCTCCTCCACGATCAGCAATTGCCCTCTTCCTTTTGAACGTCTGATACATAAGAACAACATTTGAATGGATAAATATGGTATGATGACAGATGGAATATGTACTGAAAATGGATAGGCAGGGCGTATTCACATACACGATGTGTAAACTAAGCTAATGGCAGTTCAACAAAGTAGAAGCAATGAAAAGCATCAGTTGCAAGATATGTGCTACAAATATAACCTTGGAAAGTTAGAGCAAGCACCTTGATGGGTGAATAAGATAGGGCATCTTCCTCTGACTCCTCCATTAGGGAGCTACATTGACTTAGGTCTCCCTCTAGCTCAAAATCACTTTTAGGATCATATTATGAGCATGAATCTTTAGGTGGAGAGCGTTTGCATTGCATTGCATCCAGACACATTTCAACACTGAAGTAGGAACATTAGAATCATATGAAATTCGTATTTGAACAAATAAACTGAGGAATTATGAGTGGCATAATGTTTAGCTTCAAGGGTGGAATGTTGGTAGTGCGACACAAAGCAAGTAAGCATATTCCATGTAAAAGATCGAAGCCTATGTAAAAGCTGGAAATGAAACTTTCTTTCTATACAATGCAGTGTTCGTTGCCCACACATGATGGAAGAGATCACATAGAGAAATACTATTCACTCATGTCTACGGTTGCAGTATTTAGAAATAGGGTGGTCCCCCCTAAAAGAATATTGACAACAAATATGACAAGGCAAGCATAGATGTAGTGAATCAATCATTTACTTGTGAGCTTACTAGGACAAGTATGTAGAACTGTAACTGCAGTAAGAGACCGTCCAAAATCTGAATCAAGAAGTTTGTCTAGCACTTATTGTTTGCAACTAATCGATGTGAATAATTGGATATTATATCGAATGAGTAAGAAAGACAAATAAAATTGTCAAAAACCCTGGCTTGCAGTAGTAATCTGGGTCAATGTCACTACGTCCAACAATCCAAAATGACTAGTGTCTGTTCCTAGGGTCGGAATTTTGAAAACCCTGTGAACTTTACAGGTACTAAAGATTACCGAAATACATATGAACCATTAAGTGTAGGTAGCACTGAGCACACAACAAACCCTAATGACAGTCCTGCCTAATGAGTAATGAATCAATTAGAAAATGGGTGATGAGGAGTGGCTGCTGAGTGTTGAGGACTTATCTCAGGATAAATCGGGTTGGCTTAGTGGGTGCTGCACGCCTGAGCCCTGAACGGTCTGGGAAGGTAGGCACAGCGGCGCGCCGGGGCAGCGGTGACGCTGTTGGGCGAGCGGCACCTGGCCTCCTGTTAGTCCGACGTCTCCTCCTAGAGTCATGCCGTCCGGGGATGGCAAGTTGCCGGTGAGGCATGCGGCTGGGGGGAGTAGAGATCGGAAGCGCGCAGAAGAACAGAGGGGAATTGGGGCCTGGGACGACCCAAAATCCCAGGGTGGGCCGGCCCACCGTGGGCACCCTGTAGAGATACACACCCGAGCGCCAAACATGCATTTTTGAAACTAATTTAGGAACATTTAGCCGACCAATTAAACAAATCTATTTTAACAATATCAGATTCGTATTTGAACAACTAAGCTTGTTTAGCTTGATGGGTCAAGCAGTGCTTTTATGACACGAAGCAAGTATTCTGATCGTATAGTGATCATAAAAGGGGGAAACCGGAGAAATGATATTTAGCAGCCATTGTTTGCTTCGAACTAAGAACTAAATTCAAAGAGCTAAAAATAAAGTAGAGTAACCAAGTGAATATCTATTTTCTGGTTGAGATCAAAAAGTTGAGGAGATATGAAGCACCACCTCTCTTGCGGCGCCGTGTAGGCATCGGGGGTGCGATGGCTATCGGTGGCGTTGAAGCAGATCTACGACGGTAGACGGGTGCATCGGGGGATAAGTCCCATTGCGGTGGAAGAGAAGGTTGTGTGAGCGGCCCCGACAAAGAGGACGACGACGCCGATGAAGCGAGAGGACGTGATGCAAAGCTCTTGGTCCGTCGCCGTGGATGAGAAACGTCCATCTCTAGCAGTGGACAATGCGGTCTTGGTAGGTGCTCCGGCATGGTGGAGGACGGCGGCGATGGATGTGGTGGAGGACGGTGGTGATGGATGGGGTGGCGGACGGAGGCTGGTGTGGGGATGGTGTTCTAGCGCGGACGGTGTATGAATGGGAAAACGGAGGGAGAGGTACGACGAACCATGTTTTTGGGATGCGCCTGTCTGAAATATGGGAAAGTTACGAACTTAGCCCCCATTTTAAATTTGGACGTCTCGTCGGTTGGGGATACGACGGTAATCTCGCATCTCGCCAATATTTGCCTAGAGCGATTTTGGGCGAGGAGAGGGTGGTTGGCGCCCATGGTTGGCACCCACGGTGTATGAACGGGGCTGACAGGTAGGGCGGTTGTGTCATGTTTGAGTGAAGTTACAAACCTGCCCCTATTGAAAATATTTGCCTACATCGATTTCGGGCGAGTCGAGTTTGTTTTGCCGCCCACCATGTATGAATGGGAAATGGAGGGAGAAACAGAGGTCTTTTGGACGAGCTTGAATCAAATGTGTTTTGCCGCCCATGTTTGGTGCCCACCGTGTTAGCATGGGCTCAGAGGCGGTCGTGTCACATCTAATTGAAGTTACTATCCTGCCCCTATTTAGAGCAGTGGAAATCTGGCCGATGGATTGTCTGTGTAATGGGTAGATAGTAATTTCCATCTCCCAAACACTTGGCTTCGGGCAACCCACGTGGGAGTGGACATTTTGCCGCTTCTTTCGAATTTTGGGACAATAAGAATCCACGTTTACCCTGGCAACTAAATTCGAATCCATTTTGTATTCCTATACGAGTCTTTATAAATCATTCTATGTGTTTTTATATATCTTCAAAAGGACGACAAAGATGTATTCCACTGTCATATATGAATATGGTTTACAAATGCCGATACTCAAATTCAGAAGCTAGAATCCAGTTTAAGGTGAATTCGAATATTTGGAACACTTCATGTCCAACTCAAATGTCACACGCAGCATAATGTGTACTCCCATTTAGATATGTACACAAGCGATGTATCAAGATTCAAATACCGATTCAATCAACCAAGAATGTACAGAAAGAACAGGCATATAAACACTTATAGAGTATATGGATCAATAATATCATCTAACATACATAAGCCAGGCCGCTGTACTTTTCTTTGCTACAACAACATCCTTTTTTTAGCCAAGCTACTACAGCATCTTGGCCCTTTCCAATGCGTGCCACTTATGGTCCATCTATACTACTATTATTGCTGAATGCACATTCAGCCCGATTGGCATATTTGTAGGTCTGGCACAGCAATCAAAATGAAATGTCTCCGAAACAAATGGTTTGATTGATTACATGATCTCTAAAACAAATGGTTTGATTGATTACGTGAACAAACAATACAAAGGTTATTCAACGATGGAAAGAACATTTCACCTATGATTTACCAAGTGGGAATATAATTTCCTTTTTTCCTTCAGGACCTTAACAATGTGGTCAGTCTCAGCTTGCTTCGTTTTGAAATCCACCAAATATTTAATGGTTGTCTTGATTACTGCTACTGATTGTGTTGTTTTCTTCCTCAACATGTCAACCTCATATCTAAGTGCAGAAGCAGAATCTCTTTCTACCACTAGTTTAGCCTCTAGAGCATCAGCAGTTGGCAATTCATAATGCACGATTGGGCCGGTGCCACTGCTGTAGGATGATACAACGTCCATGTGGACCTCACTCTTTGATCTTGGGCTAACCTATTTTGCCATTAAAGTTCCGATTGGATTCAGAAAAGTTGAAGTTAGGAAAAAATCTCAACTAGGAGTTATAACAACAAACCAGTTAAAAAAACAAGGAATTAAAGAGTTTCAATTCGATGCTGAAAAGTAGTTACTAACATCATTTTAACCCGTTGTTGCAGCAGCAAAGCAGTTAAACAAACAAGTAGCTATTTAAGTTCAGGCAAACAGGTAATTCTTAACAGTAAGTATCAAACACATAGATAGGCGCAGTCTATAATAGGATTAACGAGCTATGGCATTATGTAATCAGTAGCAAACTAAATTAAGCCAAGCAACATAATTGAACAATTTTGCAATAAGTGGCTAACTAAAATTGGAGAAGCGTGTAACCGAACTTATGCTAGTTCTTTGTACAGCACACTGCAACTTCTTTTTAAACTTGCAATGTTGTATGCGAAGGAGTCCATGGCATCAATTGCTTGGATCTGCAGTCTCAATACTTCTTTCTTCCCACACTACATTGGTAAGTCGAATGGTTAATCTGGTAAGATGGTGCGCCCTTGATATGTTATATGAGGACGTGTAGTCAGACTAGTTGTAGCCACACACATCACACTAGCTTCTACTGTATATTTCATGCGATTACTTTTTACATATCAAGATCTAAGCAATCTACAATAGGATGAAAAGACTGGCATCCTTCACATTGTTGGCGAACTCAGTTCATAGAAACAAGCAGTTCAACCATTCTGTTGGTAAATCAAAAGCGCCACTGGAATATTTTTCACTACCCCTATCATACACGCAAAAAGGGGCGACGCCACCATAGGGGCTGGTATGGGCGGCCGTCTAGGTGGCTCGAAAGTGTGCACCTAGTTTGAGTCGTCCAGGTTGGCCCAGACTAGTTTTGTTCGTCCCAACACACGAGCAAGCAATGTAAAAATGAAGAAAAATTTTATAATTTGGAAAGGCCAATAACATAAGTGCAAGGCAGGCCCTATAGTAGGCTCGCGGCCCAAACGAGCACCTCCCATATCGATCGACAGCAGGAAAAATCCCAATCCGTCCGCTCCAGCCTCCAGTCTGGTTCGCTCCTAACCTAGCCGCCATTGGATCGAGACAACCAGCACTTCCTCGCGCCCTCGTTGGAGGGCGGTCGCCGGGCTTCAAGCGAACGGAGGGACAAGAAGATGAAGATCCAACCCTCGTTGTAGCATGCGTGGGAGGCTGTGGCGGCAGCACGTGCATGGCATCAAGCTTGCGCAAATGGACAGTCGCAGCTTGCAAGAGTAGCATGCGCAACGAGCAGGTACATCACATCCCTGATTATATCTAATTCAACTCTTCAATTTTTGGCCAATAGTTAAACCTGATGGTGTTGTAAAATTGTTTGTATGTAGGGAATCTATGAGAAAATGAAACCAATTTCTACGTATTTTATAACTCCCCCAATCAATACTGAACTGACTGAATATGATGAATCTAATCAAGTTTCTGGTGCAAACATCCAAGCTCATGTTGTTCTTGAGCCTGAAGTGTCTAATGAACAGACTGGTAATGAAGGATTTGATGCAAACATTTTACATGCTCCTGGCGATGAACATATAGTGACTAATGAGGCATCTAATGCAAGCATTTTGCAAGCTCCCATTGAAGGATTTAGTATCTAATGATGATCTGCTATGTTGAGAGAGACATAGAGATTTGCAGGTATTGATGACAAGCAAATTATAGTGCATTTTCATGGCTTGAGGAAATGTCGAGGCCATCTACCAGAAAGTCCACGTATCATGACAACGTAGCATAAATACTTTTCTAATCTTTTGTTTGAAACTATTGGCATACTTGTGCAGGATAGATATATTGATATGCAGTTTGCGCACTGGTTATAGGTGCAATTACACTTTGATATTTTCAGCCAGAGAATGCATAATTCAAGTAGGTACAGACCATGTTTGCAGTTCTTGTTCACCATGTTGCATTTTGTGTTTTTTGGGTGCTTGCATCATTGAGTGTTTATAATCTGAACTACTTTGGATCATTAGCTTGTTTTCAAAGTGCATTTAGCTTCACATTTCTCAAGTTATGTTGATTTCCAGAGTGCAAGTGCCTTCGTATTTTTTAAGTTAAAAGTTCGCCCCTGGTAACTTGAATTCGTGGATCCGCCACTGCACCCAAATCATACACGAATGCAAGTACGAATTAAATGAAATGCAGGGACTTACGCTAGCTCGTTGTACAGGCTCACTACAACTCTGCTTGCTCTTGGGATGTTCCATGTACAAGTCCATGTTACCACTTGCTTGGATGTGCAGGCCTTGTGCTCCTTGCATCCCCTCTGCATTTTGACACGGCGAATGGCTGATCAAATAAGAGGAATTGACCTTGCTGTTGTCTGGGAGGATAGATACTTACAAGGTTATACGGGTGTGCAGGATGTGTACCAGATCCCATAACGCTGTCATGCTTCGCTAAAAATGGATTTGCTTGTTTCAGATGATATCTCCCGAAGAAATAAGAGTTAAAGTCAGAGTTGGATAGGCGTGTAAACTAAGAGAGCAGTGAAAGGATATCCAAACATCGTCGGAATAGTGCACAAGGGAGTGATGTGTGGATACCTAGTTCGGGCCGGCGTTTGGGCATGCTCGCCTAGCTAGAGTGCGGGTCACTTCAAAGCCGTTGAGGGTGATAAACTGCCGTTGGCTGGCCGCGCACGGATGCAGATCTTGAGTGGCAGCAAAGTGCTATGATGCGGTGGACGAGACCGTTGGTGAAGCCCCAGTGGCCTCGGGGGGCGGAGGCGCGACGATGTGCTCGGTGAAGTAGCCCCGGTGAGCTGGGAGGCGGTGTCGGTGAAGCGCACCTGATGCGGTGGAAGTCGGTGTCTATGAGGCACGTCGGTTGCGGTGGCCGACGTTGCCGGTGGACCACCCGGTGTGGTAGACGAGGGCATGGATGAGGTAGCTCCGGTGAAGTGGTGAAGCGCGACCGTCGTCTTCGTCGTCGTCGTCCGGCACAGAGGTGGGGAAAGAGACGAGGGCCAATTCGAACTTCGCTTGGGTTGGCAGTGAATTAGGGATTTGAGCAGTCTAGGCGCGGAAGGGGACGGTGGAGAAGGGAGATTTTGCAGGGCTGGAATTGGGGCCGCCAGATATTTCAATCCGAAACATGGAAGCGCGAACTTATTTTGTCGTCATCCTTTTTTTGGGTGGAGGCGGGAGGGGGAGGGAGGGAGGGGGTGGGTGGCTGGGTGTTAAGCGTCCGTCCGACACATGCGACCACCATGACACGACCCTGGTCTGCCTGGTGCGCCTACATTTGAGAATGCAAACGGATCTTCTTTCATTTGCGAACGAATCAGTATCTATTACCATGCCCGTGTTTTCCTTGCAATAATTAGTCATTCGAAACGAGATACTATAAATTAATTAATGAGGAGTTACTTGAAAAAAATCGAAACGGTATCCACGCTAACGTGGATTAGAGTGTGTGTCACATAATTAGTTGTTTGAATTAGAGTGTGTGTCACATAGCGATCTCTAATTCTAACGTGGATTTCGCATTTCACTGTATCCACGCTAATTTTTAATACAAATTCATATGTATATGATGAACACCATGGTAGTGAGAAAACTTTTGGATGGATTCAAACATATGACCTACAAAATAGCACAACAAATCGAGTCAATGTCAACTTTTCAAAACCTAGTATGGCACGAATTAGAAATAATTACCCATATTCATGGTCCTTAGTTTTCTTTCACACACAAATGATATATCTCCCTGTTCGGGCCTCGATCGATACACTCTATACTCTCTCATGCAGATTGTCTATCTAGGTCAGTCCATCGAAGCCGCCCCCACTCTTTCGACCTCATGGCGGGCCTCGCTCTCTCTCTTTCTCTCTCCTCTCTCTCTCCCTCTCTCTCTCTCTCTCTCTCTCCCTCTTTGTATGTCTCGATTGACCTCGCTCTTTCTCGGACAAAAACGATATATCACCATGTTTGAGCCCAATTTGACTTATTCACATTGTATACTCTCTCACGCACATTGTCTATCTAGGCATAAGGCCGAGCCTTCCACCCTTTACCAAGTATATAGATGTGTTAAACATAGCAGATATATATATATTGTGATATCCCCAACAAGTAAACATGTTCCAACCAGGAACAACAATTCCATGTTCCAACAAGGAACAAACTTCAGCTTCACCTGCAACTAACAACGCTATAAGAGGGGCTGAGCGAAGCGGTAACATAACCAATCAACGGTTTGCTAGGAAAAGGATGGTTAGGGGCTGACATGGCAATATGGGTGGCATGACATAACAAGTGGTAGGCATCGCAGCATAGGCATAGCAAAAGAGCGAGCAACTAGCATAGCAAAGATAGAAGTGATTTCGAGGGTATGATCATCTTGCCTGCAATGTTCTCAGAGTTGACGAAAGCTTGATCCTCGAAAACGTTCTCAACAGGCTCCTCGTTCACGTACTCGTCTCCCGACTCTACCCAAAGCAACAACACAAACGAAGGAACCACAATAAATCACGGTGCAATGCACAATCAACATGATGCAAAACAAGACATGATATGCGAGATGCGATATGCAATGCTTATGTGCACTCCGGAAGGTGAATGGAAAACCAGGCATCATCTTGGCAAACCAAGCATGCCATCGGAAAGATGAGAGGATTTCGGGAGAAATTGATATAGAGATCACCGGAAACGGATGCGCGGGTTGGATATGACGGGCAAAACAAGAAGGGTGAGAAAAAAAAACTACATAACAGCATGATGCACAAAAAAAAACCCATGCACGTGTGCAAACTACCTCATAGCATGATACAAATAAATATGCCCATGAAACAACACATAACCATGATGCAAAAAGACATGATCACAAACTTGCTCAAATGCAGAAACTAATGCCACCACTGAGTTGGTGGGATTTTTCTACCCCAAAAACATATATAATATGTTAGGGTTGCAGTAGGGAAAACATCACAAAAGCTTTAAGTTAAAACCTGCCTAAAAAGGAAGTTGACAGAATTGGCAATTTCCAGATTTGGAAATGTCCAGATTTGGACTTGCCTAAAACAGAAAAGGACTCAAAGCTGAAAATGGAAACGTGGGGAAACAGAAAAAAAATATGCACAAGGGGGGAACGCTGAGAGGCTGACAGGATGGCCCCACTGTCATAGAGGTCAGAGGTTTAACAGGTTAAAAAGGGGGGAAGAAAACAGCCCCAGGGGGGATTCGAACCCGGGTCTCCCCGGTGGAACCCCGCACCTGCTACCACTGGGCTATGCGGCGGCGACTGACAGAGGAAGGGGCCTCGGCCCTTATCTAATGCTGCTGCAGAGGAGGCGCACCGGATACAGCGCAAAACAGAAATAAAAAAAAGGGGGGAGTGGCGCGCCTGGGGTTCGAACCCAGGTCGCCGCGGTGAGAGAGCGGGGAGTCGACCAGCTCGGCTAGGGTAGGGGGTTCGGTAGGAAACGGGAAGCGGCCTACTTGACCCAACACTGCCAGGCGCTACTCGAGGCAGAAACAACAAGCGACGACGCCGGCGAGTCAACGGCGGCTACAGGGGCTCTGCGCCCTCGTACACACTGGCTACGCACGAGAGGCACCACAGAACAAGAAGGGGCAAGCCCGAGAAGGAATCGTGGCAACTACACGCGCTAAACTACTCTGAACCCAAGAGCTACGGACACGCCGGAGCACGCCGAGCGCGACACGAACAAGGACCGGGCCCTACGCTATGGTGAACTAACGGCGACAGGGAGGAGCAGGGAGGAAGTAGGGTATACCTCCTTACCCTAGGACACAAGATCGGCGACGGAGACGGGCTGACGGCGACGAGATCGTGCTCTGAACCTCGCCGGATTTCCTGGCCGAGAAGAAAACAGAGCAGGGGCGTCGGCGAACTTGGCGATCCGGGCCCCCGTAGATGACGTCGTGGACGTAGTCGACGATGAGGATAAAGGTAGACACGGGCCGCCGGGTCGTGGTGGCCGGAGAGCGCGCCGGCGACGAGGCCACGCCCTCAGATGCGCTCGGGAACGAGTGGGGCGGCGATCTTGGGTGGACTCCTACCTGGCGGCGGCGGCGAGAGGGAGAGGGGAACCCTAGGTTTCGGTCTGATGAGGAGAGGGGATAAGTAGGGTAGGGCGACGAGGCCGAGCTCGTGCTCCCTCGTGCTCCGGGGTCCCCATGGCGATGGCGACGAGAGGGAGAGAAAAAGGCGGGTGAGGAACACCGGGCGCTCGCTGCCAGGCGGGGCCGGCGCTGCCACGTGGTCGGGATCCAGCGGGGGTAAGTCTGGTATGGTGGTGCGAAGGCGGGGAGGAGGCGAAGGGCTGGCGCGCCTCTCGCTGGGCTCTTGAGACTCTTGGGGAGCTGGGCCGGCTCGGAGTGGCCGGGCCCAGTGGGGAGGTGCAGCTGGGCTGCCACGCTGCTTGCTGCCTCCTTTCCTCTTTTCCTTTTTAAAAAAAGGAAGAGAAAAGAAAGTCAGAAAGAAAAGAAAAGATTTAGAGTGAAAGGAAAATATCCCCACACTCGGAATTCTCCACAATTTAACTAAATTGTAATGGACATTTTAGAGGTAGAAAAATAATGCAAGTTTGGAAATATTTCAAACTTGTGCCATTTGAACCTGACCATAACAACTTCAAATGAGGAGATTTTTGGCGAGAGGTTTTTGTGCAACAAGCAAGATTTTTAGGAGAAGATGAACATTAATTGAGAGAGGAATATATGGCACTTGAAAAGAAAGAAGTAGAGGGAAGGAGGGATGGCAATGCAAGATGAGAATGAAACATGCAACCACATGACATGCACATCCACATGAAAAGAAGGGAATGCAAAATGACAAGAGGCACAAATGCAATATGGCAAAAGGAGCAAAACAAGAAAAAGAAACCCAACAACTAAACCAAAGAGGCCAAGCATGACAAGAACCCACAAGAATTGGATGAGGTCAAATTGATATATTGCCCAAAAAGGGGAAGTTTACATCCAGGGTGTTACAACACTCCACCACTACAAGAGGATCTCGTCCGAGATCTAGGACTGAAAGAACTCCGGATACTCGAGCGGAGGTGATCCTCGCGCCCGGTAGCTTCTCGGTCGAATGGTGTGACCACTTCACTTTCAGGAATTTGATTGACTTGTTGCGAGTCTTGCGCTCGGTTTCTTCAAGAATAGCAGCGGGTGCTCATGATAAGAGATCTTCTTTAAGGTCAATCTCTTGAAGTTGATAGTGCGTTCAGAGTCTTGAAGCACTTGCGAAGCTGTGACACGTGAAACACATCGTTACGCTTGCAAAGTTGGAAGGAAGCTCAAGTTGATAGGCGAGACCGCCTCTTTTCCCAATGATCTTGAAAGGACCCACGTATCGAGGGGCAAGCTTCCCTTTGATACCGGCGGCGAGTACCTTTCATTGGAGAGACGCGAGGTAGACATGGTCTCCGATTTCAAAAGCCACATCACGGTGCTTATCATCATAATAGCTCTTAAAGCGCGATTATGCGGCTTTGAGATTCTCACGAATGACCTTGCACATTTCTTCCATACGTGATCAAGTCATTGCCAAGAAGTTGGCGTTCACATGTCTCGGACCAATTGAGAGGAGTACGGCACTTTACGCCATAGAGAATTTCGAATGGGGCCTTGCCGAACTTCGCTTGGAAGCTGTTGTTGTAAGAGAACTTCGGCATATGGAAGACAATCTTCCACTTCATACGAAGGAAATGACACAAGCCCCGAGCATATCTTCAAGAATTTGATTAACTCGCTCGACTTGGCCACTTGTTTGAGGATGGAAAGCTGTGCTGAAACGAATGTTGGTGCCCATGGCCTTCTGAAAAGACTCCCAGAACTTGGAGGTAAAGATGCTGCCACGGTCTGAAGAGATCACTTGAGGAATACCGTGCAAGGAGACAATCCTGGAGGTGTACAGCTCTGCCAACTGAGCTGCAGTGATGGATTCTTTGATAGGAAGAAAATGAGCCACTTTAGTAAGCTTGTCAATGACAACAAAGATAGCATCATTTCCACGCTTGGACTTTGGAAAGCCAGTCACGAAGTCCATTTCAATATGATCAAACTTCCATTCAGGAATAGCAAGAGGTTGGAGGAGACCAGCTGGTCTTTGGTGTTACCTTTCACTCTTCTGCAGACATCACATTCATTCACGAATTGAGCAATTTCTCGCTTCATTCGAGTCCACCAATATGACTGCTTGAGGTCATGGTACATCTTCGTACTTCGGGATGAATGGATAGAAGCGAATTGTGAGCCTCGTTCATAATGACTTTTCTCGAGATCACCCTTAGGAACCACAATCCGGTCCTCAAAGAGCAGAGTGTCTTTGTCATCAACGGAAGCACTTGTACTTGAAATGCCCTTGTCGATACCACGTTTCACTTTCTTCACCATGGTATCCAGAAGTTGAGCCTCACGAATCTGATCTTCCAAAGTAGGAGAGACTATGAGGTTGGCAAGAAAGCCTTGAGGAACAACTTGAAGATTCAGCTTATGGAAAGATTCACAGAGATCCGGCTGAAAGGGCTTGAGGATTAGGCATTGCGATAAGCTTTCTGCTCAAAGCATCTGCAATGACATTGGCTTTGCCCGAGTATACTCAATACTTGGGTTGTACTCTTGAATCATTTCGACCCATCGAGTCTGCACTTTGAGGTTGAGGTTAGGCTGGGTGAAGATGTACTTGAGACTCTTGTGATCGGTGAAAATGTCCACTTTCCTTCCCAACAAGAGATGTCTCCAAGTAATCAAAGCATGAACAACTGCCGCCAACTCAAGATCGTGAGTGGGGTAGTTCTTCTCGTTGGGCTTCAATCTGGCGAGAGGTATAAGCCACAACTCTCTTCTCTTGCATTAACACAGCAAGAGACCTTGAAGAGAAGCATCACAGAAAACTTCATATGGCTTGGATTCATCAGGAGGAGTCAGAACAGGAGCTGTGACGAGTTTCTCTTTGAGAGTCTTGAAAGCAACGTCACATTCAGGAGACCAGACATACTTCACCTGCTTCTGGAGAAGGTTGGAAAGAGGCTTTGCAATCTTGGAGAAGTTCTCAACGAATCTTCGGCAATAGCTTGCAAGACCAAGAAAGCTGCGGAGCTGCTTGACATTTTGAGGAGGTTCCCAATTCACAATTGCGGACACCTTCTCGGGATCAACAGCGATGCCCTTGGCAGAGATGATATGACCAAGATAAAGCACTTCATCAAGCCAGAATTCACATTTGGAGAACTTGGCATAGAACTGGTACTCTCTGAGCTTGTCTAGCACCAATCGCAAATGTTTGGCATGATCCTTCTTATTCTTGGAGAACACCAAAATATCATCAAGATAGACCAAGACGAATTCATTGGTGTAAGGATTGAATATGAAGTTCATCATCCGAGAGAAAGTCGGAGGAGCATTGACGAGGCTGAAAGACATGACAGTATATTCATAAGAACCAAAGCTTGTTCTGAACGCTGTCTTGGGAATATCTTGTTCACGAATCTGAATCGATGATACCCCATCTGAAGGTCAAGCTTAGAGAACAACATAGCACCTTTGAGTTGCTCGAAAAGCTCATTGATGTTGGGAAGTGGATACTTGTTCTTGATTGTCTTCTTATTCAATGGACGGTAATCGACACAAAGTCGGTCCGTGCCATCCTTCTTCGGACAAAAGAACACCACAACCCCAAGGAGATGAACTCGGTCGATCAAACCAGACGCTCTTGTTCATCGAGCTGCTTCTTCAATTCCCTCAGCTCATCAGGTCCAAGCTTGTATGGGCGCTTGCAAGCGGGTTCGATGCGGGCTCAAGATCGATAACGAACTCAAGCGGCCGATGAGGAGGCATACCCGGAAGCTCTTACGGAAAGACATCTTGGTACTCTAAGCATTTGGAATCGAGAGATGGCATTCAATTCGCCCTTCTCATTGAGAGAAAACAACCGAATAGTTTCATCACGAGAGGCATAGATGATCACATCATTAGAAGAATGAGTCAATTGAATTTCCACGGCAGCACAATCAAGCTGAGCTTTGTCTTGATAAAGCCATCCATTCCGAGAATAAGATCAATATCCGAGTCACCAAGAACAAATGGTTTAGCCGAAATCTATAATCACCCATCTTGATAGAAACATCCGAATCCTTGTGGTAGCCCTCATAGAAGAGGCTGGAGAAACAACTCCCAAGGGTTTTTCCAACATTTCGAAATGAAATCATGCTTTGCAACAAAAGATCTAGACATGAAACAATGCGATGCACGATCAAATAAGACTTTTGCAGAATATCATTAAGCTGGAAGATTACCCATGATCACATCGGAAGAATCCTCTGCTTGAGCTGCATTCATCATATTCACCCTTGCAGACTTGGGATTATGCTTGACCACCGCATTCTTGGAAGATTTCACGGAGGAGGAGGCGGAAGGCGCCTCTGGTTGAAGCACTTGTTAGCATAGTGACCCTTCTGCCGACACTTGTTGCAAGTGACCTCGAAAGCGGACGGTGGTAAGGAGCACTTGACCTTGGAGCTTGAGAATTAGACTTGTTACGATAGCTTGGGTTGGGTGGGTGGGAAGATCCACGGCCACCTGAATTCTTCTATTTGTAAGGCCGACGGAGCGGAGGAGGGGCAGATAAAACTTCTGCTGCTTAGCTGCCACTTGAGAGGACGAGGAGGACTGAACTGCATCCCTGATTCTCTTCTTAGAAGCCTCGCATTTGAGCTGTGCCGCTTCTTGCTTGAGAGCCATGTTGTAGAAATCATCATACTTATCTGCTCAAACAGCACAAGAGGTAATTGCAGATCTTCTCTCGCACCACCCTGAGCGATAGATCATACTCCTTTCATCGGTACATCTTGCTTAGCAAAACAGCGAGCTTACGGCTGGATATTGTATTGATAGACAGACAAGGTGCCCTGCTTGAGATTGCGGAACTCCTCACGCTTGCTCTCAACAACACTCTTGAAAGTGATGAGCTCGGAAATCACGGCGGAACTCATCCTGTAATGACACGACCTCCTCTGGAATCTTTGTATTCTGGAACCACTCAGCAGCTTGATCCTTGAGTTGAAGCGATGCAAACTTGACAAAGTCCTCGGTCCGACATTGCTACAGATCAAAGTGCTTGCAGATATCCACTAACCAATCGTCGTCGTCGTGGCCTCAACACGTAAACCGAAAGACTTGGCTGATTAGCGAGAAACTGACTGAGAGTAGCAAAGTGTGGCTGATTGTTGCCTTGACCTTGATTGCCTTGATTGCCTTGATTGCCTTGCCCCTGAGTACGTTCTTGCAAGAGCTGCAAAATCATCTGAGCATTGGCATTGGTGGCTGCCATGATAGCTTGCCAGGCCTCTGACGGCGGAGGTGGAGGTGGAGGTGGAGGATTCGACTGATCCCCATCATTGCGATCCGGATTCAGACGCGTTGGCGGAGCCATCCTGAAGAGGGTGACATCCGTTAGTCCTTTGATAGACAAATTGATAAGTAGAATCAGCGGATGAAAAAATTGCAACATATAGTCTTCACAATAAACATTGAACAAGAATGAGCGAATGAATTCAAAGTTAATCATCACACATCCATTAAGGTGAGAAGCCACTTAGATAAAGATATGGAAAACAACATCATCTTAGCAACAAATCGAATATCACAACCGAAAACCAAAGGTTGGCTTCTAGAATGAGCGGAACAAACACATGATAGAATTTCGCTCAAAGTGTTAGTGGTGGGGCTCACACGGACACGACGATAGCGGACGTCACGAATGACTAACAAGGCGTCCCGAATCAGCATAGCCAAGGATTCTTTAAGGCGTCTCGCGACCATTAAATCGACCGTGAATGGGCGGACCACTAAACTTTGAACCCCAATCTCAAATCATACATCAGCCGGAAAGAATATCCCATAAGCTACTAGAATTCCCACCTATAAACTCCCGAAACTTTCTGGTTATGCAATCTGGTGTTGGGGATACAGGACACAAAATATATCACCCAAACTAACAATACCTAGATCCATTTGTATCCATCCGTCAACACATAACCAAGAAATCCTCGAAATCGTGTACCTCGACCTTGAAAAACATCCGTTATGCAAGTCATGGCAATACTCCCTTTTCGCCACGATCTTTGGGCTATCGGGGTTATCTCACCAACAACTGCACAAAAGAGATTTCGATGTCGGCAAAACTCGGTATTCGAATCGCAGCGATAAAATTGTGGCGACAACACCTCGGAGCTCAACTCCCGGGACACCGCCACAACCCCTAAATGTCAGGAGGCACCAAGAACAATGTTCTCGTCACAAAACCATCGGAACGATTCCAAGATACCCACGTGATCCTAAAAAAAATTTTAGTGAAATTTGAGAAGAGAAGAGTCAAAACTCTACGTCAGGAGGCCTCACAGAGCGATGAAGGGACTGAGGAGTAAAAAGAATCCTACTCTCCGATATATATAATCCTAAGACTCAAAACATTTTCCATTCTAGACTCAACAACGCCAGCAAACAATCAAGTAGGGGGCTCCTAAGTCGGGGAAGGCTCTGATTACCAACTTATAACGCCCCCAATGCGGCTATATCTCCCACGTGTCGAGGCACGACTTAGAGGCATAACCGCATTGAAAGCAATGTCGCAAGTGAGGTAATCTTCACACAACCCATGTAATAATTAAGGGAAAGATACATAGTTGGCTTACGATTAGCCACTTCACACAAGACATTATTAAACATACATCATCTGAGTACACTCAAGGTCCGACTACGGAACCAAAATAAAAGAAGATACCCCAACTGCTAACACAGATCCCGAATCGTCCCAACTGGGCACCACTCTGATCATCATCCGCGACACATAGTAACGACCACGTTCCTCGTCGAACTCCCACTTGAGCTCGGTGGAATCATCTGCACCGGCCTCATCGGAACCTGCAACTGTGTTTGGAAGTATCTGTGAGTCACGGGGACTCAACAATCTCACACCAGCGAGATCAAGACTATTTAAGCTTTAGGGAGGACATGGTAGTAAAGTTGAGCTGCAGCAAGCGACTAGCATATATGGTGGCTACATCGCAAAAGAGGCGAGAAGAGAAGCAAAGCACGGTCGTGAAACTAGTATTGATCAAGAAGTGATCTGAACTACTTCGTCGGACATAACTCCAACACCGTGTTCACTTCCGGGCTCCGCCGAAAGAGACCATCACGGTAACACCGCGTTGATGTGTATTTTATTTGAGGTCAACTTTGGGTTTTCTACAACGGACATTAACAAATTCCCATCTGCCTCATAACCGCGGGCACGGCTTTGAAAGATATTACCTGCGGGGTGTCCCAACAAGCCCATTATAAGCTCTCACGGTCAGCGAAGGATTATTCCTTCTACCGGAAGACCCGATCAATCTCGGAATCCCGGACTACAAGACATTTCGACAGCAATAAAACAAGACCAGCAAGACCACCCGACTGTGCCGACAAATCCCGATAGGAGCTGCACATATCTCGTTCTCGGGGCACACGGATAAGCTAAGCGTCACAGGAACCGGCGTAATCCATGTTGCCAAGGAATGGTCCCGCCGCGGTGCTCTAGTTTGGACCAACGCTCGAAGGAGCACGGCCCGGGGTTTAAAATAAGATGACCCTCGGGCTCGCGAAAACCAGGGGAAAAGGCTTAGGTGGCAAATGGTAAAACCAATGTTGGGCCTTCTTTGGAGGAGTCTTATTCAAAGCGAACTGTCAAGGGGTCCCATAAATCACCCAACCGTGTAAGGAGCATAAAATCAAGGAACATAACACGGTATGGCGGAAACTAGGGTGGCAAGAGTGGAACAAAACACCGGGCATAAGGCCGAGCCTTCCACCCTTTACCAAGTATATAGATGTGTTAAACATAGCAGATATATATATATATTGTGATATCCCCAACAAGTAAACATGTTCCAACCAGGAACAACAATTCCATGTTCCAACAAGGAACAAACTTCAGCTTCACCTGCAACTAACAACGCTATAAGAGGGGCTGAGCGAAGCGGTAACATAGCCAATCAACGGTTTGCTAGGAAAAGGATGGTTAGGGGCTGACATGGCAATATGGGTGGCATGACATAACAAGTGGTAGGCATCGCAGCATAGGCATAGCAAAAGAAGCGAGCAACTAGCATAGCAAAGATAGAAGTGATTTCGAGGTATGATCATCTTGCTCGCAATGTTCTCGAGTTGACGAAAGCTTGATCCTCGAAAACGTTCTCAACAGGCTCCTCGTTCACGTACTCGTCTCCCGACTCTACCCAAAGCAACAACACAAACGAAGGAACCACAATAAATCACGGTGCAATGCACAATCAACATGATGCAAAACAAGACATGATATGCGAGATGCGATATGCAATGCTTATGTGCACTCCGGAAGGTGAATGGAAAACCAGGCATCATCTTGGCAAACCAAGCATGCCATCGGAAAGATGAGAGGATTTCGGGAGAAATTGATATAGAGATCACCGGAAACGGATGCACGGGTTGGATATGACGGGCAAAACAAGAAGGGTGAGAAAAAAAAACTACATAACAGCATGATGCACAAAAAAAAACCCATGCACGTGTGCAAACTACCTCATAGCATGATACAAATAAATATGCCCATGAAACAACACATAACCATGATGCAAAAAGACATGATCACAAACTTGCTCAAATGCAGAAACTAATGCCACCACTGAGTTGGTGGGATTTTTCTACCCAAAAACATATATAATATGTTAGGGTTGCGATGGGAAAACATCACAAAAGCTTTAAGTTAAAACCTGCCTAAAAGGAAGTTGACAAATTGGCAATTTCAGATTTGGAAATGTCAGATTTGGACTTGCCTAAAACAGAAAAGGACTCAAAGCTGAAAATGGAAGCGTGGGGAAACAGAAAAAAATATGCACAAGGGGGAATCTTTGAGAGGTGACAGGATGGCCCCACTTGTCATAGAGGTCGAGGTTTAACGAGTTAAAAGGGGAAAAAACAGCCCGAGGGATTGAACCCGGTCTCCCAGTGGAACCCTTTTGCTACCACTTGGGCTATCTGTGGCGATCGAGCAGAGGAAGGGCCTCGGCCCTTATCTAATCTTCTTCTGCAGAGGAGCGCACGGATCTGACATAAAACAGAAATAAAAAAAAGGGAGTGGCGCGCTGGGGTTCGAACCAGTCGCATGCGAGAAGCGAGTCGACCAGCTCGGCTAGGGTAGGGGTTCGGTAGGAAGCAGGCGGCCTACTTGACCCAACACCGCCAGGCGCTACTCGAGGAGAAACAACAAGCGGCGGCCCGGCCGAGTCAGCAGCGGCTCTGAGGCTCTGCGCCCTCGTACCTGCAGCTACGCACGAGAGGCACCACGAGAACAAGAAGGGCAAGCCGAGAAGGAATCGTGGCAACTACACGCTAAACTACTCTGAACCCAAGAGCTACGGACACGTCCGAGCACGCCCGGCCGACACGAACAAGGACCGGGCCCTACGCTATGGTGAACTAACGGCGACAGGGAGGAGCAGGAGGAAGTGGGGTATACCTCCTTACCCTAGGACAAGAGATCGGCGACGGAGACGGGCTGACGGCGACGAGATCGTGCTCTGAACCTCGCCGGATTTCTGGCCGAGAAGAAAACAGAGCAGGGGCGTCGGCGAACTTGGCGATCCGGGCCCCGTAGATGGCGTCGTGGGCGTAGTCGACGATGAGGATAAAAGTGAACACTGCCGCCCGGGTCGTGGTGGCGGGAGAGCGCGGCGACGAGGCCACGCCCTCGGATCGCTCGGGAGCAAGCGGGCGGCGATCTTGGGTGGACTCCTACTGGCGGCGGGGCGAGAGGAGAGGGGAACCCTAGGTTTGATCGATGAGGAGAGGGATAAGTAGGGTAGGGCGGCGAGGCCGAGCTCGTGCTCCCTCGTGCTCAGGGTCCCCATGGCGATGGCGACGAGAGGGAGAAAAAGGCGGGTGAGGAACACCGGCGCTCGCTGCCAGGCGGGGCCAGGCGCTGCCACGTGGTCGGGATCCAGTGAGGGGTAAGTCTTGGTGTGGGCGGCGGCAGGGAGGAGGCGAAGGCTGGGCTGGCGCCTCTCGGCTGGGCTCTTGAGGCTCTTTGGGGAGCTGGGCCGGCTCGGAGTGGCCGGGGCCCAGGTGGGGAGGTGCAGCTGGGCTGCCACGCTGCTGCTGCTGCCTCCTTTCCTCTTTTCCTTTTTTTAAAAAAAAAGGAAGAGAAAAGAAAGTGCAGAAAGAAAAGAAAATATTTAGAGTGAAAGGAAAATATCCCCACACTCCTGGAATTCTCCACAATTTAACTAAATTGTAATGGACATTTTTAGAGGTAGAAAAATAATGCAAGTTTGGAAATATTTCAAACTTGTGCCATTTTTGAACCTGACCATAACAACTTCAAATGAGGAGATTTTGGGCAGAGAGGTTTTTGTGCAACAAGCAAGATTTTTAGGGAGAAGATGAACATTAATTGAGAGAGGGAATATATGGCACTTGAAAAAGAAAGAAGTAGAGGGAAGGAGGGGATGGCAATGCAAGATGAGAATGAAACATGCAACCACATGACATGCACATCCACATGAAAAGAAGGGAATGCAAAATGACAAGAGGCACAAATGCAATATGGCAAAAGGAGCAAAACAAGAAAAAGAAAACCCAACAACTAAACCAAAGAGGCCAAGCATGACAAGAACCCACAAGAATTGGATGAGGTCAAATTGATATATTGCCCAAAAAGGGGAAGTTTACATCCAGGGTGTTACAACACGTCTGTGACTGGATCATCTCTCAAGCTCTATCTTACAACCCTCACCCTTGCCAAAAGCTCAATCGGACAATATCTCTCCAGAGCATATATATTTGTTCAATGAATGTCAGACCACAGTTACTTTGTCTCTCTATTTATATGTCTCTCGATTGACCTCGCTTTCTCAAGCCGTATCTTCCACACATTGAAGGTACCTCTCCATCCCTCGCAAACCTGGAGCTATTTACATTGCAAGGGGCACTCCAACCTTGGATTAATTTGTGTAGGCATTTATTCCGGTCGGTTTAGATTATATTTTCGTAGCATTCGGCCCACAACTACTCGAAACACCGTTGCAACCCCCGCAACTCCCTTAGTTGATTTCCCTCTGGCTCGATCATCGCTCTCTCGCACGTCCTTTCTCGCCTTCAACTTCGCACCATGGTATTATTGCAAAAAACTCTGTATTTCTCTTTAATTATTATAAATAAGCTACAAAACTACACACCAATAGTCCACTTCGAATGGAACAAATTTCGACCCACAAATTAAAGTGCTACAAACTACACACTGAGGGGCCCACATGTCATGAAATAAATTTGGACCCATATACAAATTAAAAACTAAGGGCGAGGATCGAACATGCGGCCGGGCCTTCAAGCCGCATGCGTCAATAGGCAACATCGTTAGAACAACAATGTTTATTGTACCTCCCTTTGTTCACATAACGTTTTTATATTACCACAGCCTATTTAATTGATAACATGTAATATTATTTTTAGTACTATTAGCCTACACTTACTTGGTGGGTTCCATGTGTGCTCTCTCTCCTCCCCCCTTCTGCGTTTTAGACACACGGGCAAACCACGAAGAACTTCATGAGCGATGTTACCGTTGACCATATCTGAGCAGCGTTCTGAAGATACTGTACCAGTTTCACATGCTAGCAGCACTAGTCAGTGTGTACGTGCAATGCACGTTAGTTTGGATGTATATTAAGTTCATGCGGATATTAAGTAGGATATTATTTGCGTGTTATTATGTGATCAGCACTATCTTAGGCATGAAATTAACTCCATGCTAAACGTGTTGAGCACTCGACATAGAAGTAGTGTAGGTCGTTGGATGACAAGGAATACATGTGGCTTGATGACCTTTTATATTTAATTTGATACGGCTCTAGCAGAACATTCAATCGATCAAACCATAGATTTCGTTTAGTCGACTCGACTTTAAATTATCTGACGATCGATCTAAAATAGAGCGAAAATGATAAGCGTTCGGATTTTAAGCATGGCAATCGAACATTTTCATGGCAAATTTACATTCTGCGGCGGCGGGGGGCATCTTGCGGTGCGAAGCGGCTCTCTGCCGTGCTCTATGTGTTGTCGGACCCTTGATGGGCGGGCGGCAATGGCGCCTGCGCCGTTGTTGGCGTACTCTGGATGTTAGCCTAGCTTCAAGGAAGGCCAAAATGTTACGGACTTGGAGCGAGTCAAGCTGGCGGGAGGAGGTGGTGGCGTTGGTGCAAGAAGTGGTCGACGGTGGCCATCCATGCCGCCGAGGGGGTTGGCACCAGCTGAGGACGAAGCGCCATCAACCTTGGCGGAGACATTCGTCGGCCACGGGCATGGGCACGAGCACGCACGTCGATGCTGCAGCGTGGCGCATCTTGTTGGCGGTGCAGGGCACCGCTGCGCAGGCGTGTCGCGTGAAAGTTGGCGAGGACCTCGTGGAAACCCGTGGCATCAAGCTCGGTGACAATGTCGGCTCCCAGCCCATCAATGCCACGGGGATGGGCCTTTGGCGCGATCGGGCGGCGGGCGGAGCGAGGCGGGGATAGGCACGACATCTTCCGCAAGGCCGATTCAGCTCGTCCCAAAGCGCCTTATGTTCTTGAGACTTGGCTGGGTGTCTTCCTCGGGAAACTGGAAGACTAAGGGAAGACCATCGTGATGCGGCATGGCGTACGTTTAGGTCAGGCTGGTTGGAGGTAGACGACAGGAGAATCAGAGAGGAAGAGAGAAGATTGTAGCGATACCGGGTAGTGCGGGGTTGATTTTAAACTGCGGCACCGGCGACATTAAAAGGGGGAGCAGTTGGGACAAAGGTGGGCGGCGGAGCCTGGTCAAAGGGCTCGCCTCCCGGTGAACCTGCACAGCGGTCTGCTCGCACGCCTCCCTATCAGCCGGCGCAGCGGTCTGCTCGCAAACCTCCCGTCGATTTACACGCTTGCTCGGACGGCACTTGCCGATGAGAAGCGGTACTCGTGGAGGCACGTAAACGCCCACATGTCTCCAACATACCTTGGCTCTTCATTTGTGACACTTGTCATAAGCAGCTTGTCTCAAATTGAAGAAAAAAATTACGAAGTAATATTTGTGCCATATCACGTGACCATGCTCAGTTTCAAGAATTTATGGTCACTTTTGGATTTTCTGAAATTTAAGATCCAGGATTCGAAACAATATCATAACCTGCATCAAGGAATAAATTTTCAAGCCATACATCTGTCCTGTTGTATTTCTTAAGAAAGGATTTGGTCAAACATTTTGCTTAGTTAGACTTCAGACAAGTTATATATGCAGAGCAAAAGGATAATCCCTCCATACCAGTGCATTGCCTGATATATTAACTCAAGTACTAGGCACGAACAAATGGGCTCAATTATGTGCTCATCCTGGTGTAGTAGTAGTAGTAGTACTAGGCAATGCAGTTGACGGGTGACCTTGGTGAGCGGCGACCGAGGGAATTGAACCGTGCTCGGCACGGTAGGTAATGTTGTCTAGTTACTAAAGCATCCCTCTGTTGTTCATCGGTAGTCATTATGGACCGAGGACATGAGGGGAATTTCCTAGGGATGGAATTCTGGCCGCCAGATATTTCGACTCCAAACGCGGAGGCTCGATTGGTCGGGGTTGCCTAATGTTCGTACCACGCACACCACCAGAAGGACACGAGCCCGGTTTTTTATTTTTTTATTTTTTTTAGGATCAACACGAGCCAAGGTCTGGCTGGTACGCCTTGGGTCCTACCATTCGAGAATACAAAAGGAACCTTTTAAATTGCCGAACGAATCTATGTGTATTACGATGCCTGTATTTTCCTTGCAAATACTAATCTCAACGTGGTAATTGATTTATGACGAGGTTGTGAATTAGAGTGAGTTTGTGATATAGTGATCTCAACGTGGATTTCACATTTCATGGTATCCCTGGTAAGTTTTTCAATGCAAATTCAAATTTAAAAGATGAACAATATGGAGGTGAGAAAACTTTGTATGTATCAAGCATATGACCACACACACACACACATACACACACACACACACAGAGACACCCACACACGAACACAACAACAATCCAATAAGTATAGTGCATCTATGTTTCCAAACCATGCATGCATGACACGAATTCAAAAATACTCCTTATGTTCCTAAATATTAGTCTTTTAGAGATTTCAACAAGCGACTACATACGGAGCAAAATGAGTGAATCTACACTCTAAAATATGTCTATATACATCCGTATGTGCCAGTCCACTTGAAATCTCTAAAAGACTAATATTCGGAACGAAGGAATAAAATGTAAGACATGCATGGTCCTCAATTCAATATTTAAAAGCGAACATGAAACTGAAACATGAATATTAAGTCTAGTACTACGATGCGTGCAAATGTTGTGTTTAATTAGGCGAGAGCTATGATTGTCGGGGGTCACCCCCTCGACCTTAGATAAAATTGTGAAGCTCTGTTTAGGGTTGTTTAGATTATATTTGTCCCCACCCTCCCAACCACCGATTGGTTGTGCACCCCCACCCCTCCTCCCCGGGAGAATATCATGTGCCCCCATACCTTAGATATGCCGATACGAGTTGCTTGGAGCTTGTAGATCTGAGATATAGCAGCTCACATGATGTCTTAATATTTTTACAGGAAACCTTGATGAGTTTGAGAATTGCACACAATTTGTACAAAAACTACTTAGATGCCCTTGGATCCCATATCCAACAACCTCGAAGCTCGTATCACCGTAGCATCTAAGATGAAGGAGGACATCATATTCTCCTGTATGTAAGAATATCATGTGCTACCACACCTTAGATGCTTTGGTGATACAAGCTCTTCGGAATCGTTGGATTTGTGACCCAACACCTCCTCGGTGGTTCGAATGTTTTTTTGCAGAAAAGCTCCCAAAGAGTTCGGCCACTGGTTACAAGCACAAAGACAGCTCAAAGGCCATTGGATCTCAGATCAAACGACCACGAAGCTCGTATCACCGTAGCATCCAAGCTGCAAGAGTACCTTATGTTTTCTCGCACGGGAGAATATGAGGTTCTCCCGCACTATATATTCTATGGTGATACGAGTTCACGGAGATCTAACGGCCCACAGTAGGATGTTTGAATGTTTTTGCAATATACGACTGAGAGAGTTCGGGAATTGCGCCGAAAGTAAAAGTACTACGCATGTGCCATCTGATCACTGATCATACAACCTAGATGCTCATATCACCGTAGCGGGTAATTAAGCTACGGGGAGCACCTATGAGCAACGGGCAGCCGTTGGATCCAAGATGCAGCGGCACACACGAGGCCTGAATGTTTTATTTGCAAAAAAACCTTTGGAGAGTTTGGAAATTGCCCATAATTAGAAAGACTACTCCCAAGACATTGGATCTCACTTCCAATGGTGTAAAAACTCGTATCACCATAGCATATAAGCTACGGGGTGGATTTGATATTCTATGCCGCTATCATTTTTGTTCGTAAACTTGTAAAATACGTGTAACTTGTTCCGTTACTTGTCTAACCGCGCAAAGTGTTTGTTCAAAAAACCGTCCTACACTGAAATATCGGAACAACACACGGGGGTCCCACTTGTCATTAATCAAATTTGGACCTAAAACTAACAAATCTGAAAGACGAGATTCCAACTGGCAACCTAGACTACAAAGCGTAAGTCGATAGCCTGAAACAACAACGGTTGTTGGCTTTGTCCCATAACTTGATTTTATACAATATTACGTTGAGTAGAGTAGAGGGAGTGCCTCATGAACACGTGCATGACCGTTGACTCACTTACTGGTGGGTCCTAGGTCTGCGATCTCTCTCTTCTTTCCATCGTCTAACCTTTGCATGGGCACACATGAAGAGCGGCGCTAGCTTGCCGTGGTGTTATTACAACTAAAAAAGCTTGGAAAATAGAAGAATCGCCTAGAACAAGAGACGTTGTGGTTGGTCGAGATGGAGCTAACCACACCTATCGTCCGTGCCATGTTAGCATGATGAAGCTATGTGGCTAGTGGGGTGTTTTCGACCGACTGGCTGGGTCCCAAGGTCGAACCATATGTACTACGTCTGATACAGTAAATTTTACACGCACATTTTTCCTCCGTGCCGAGACATGGCACGCCCTACCGTCTTGATTTGGGGTCCTCCGGGTGGTGCACATATATTCTTCTGGCGTGGGGCGCCCTACAGCGTTTTTTTGAAGCAAGTAAATGAGTTGTCAAATCACGAAAGACCACTTTTCCCTTGAGTACATCGGTGAAACACGATGGCTAGCTAGTTGGGCTAGTTCGGCCGGTTAGCTAGGCCGCCACCACATTTGTTTTTCACCTTTTATCTACTTGCGGCAGGTAAATTTAAATATCCACCGGCGTTGCTCTGGTGTTTGAGTGCGGCAGGATTTTTAATTTTTTGATTGACGGGAGCAGGTGCGGCAGGATTTTAAATTTTTTGATTGACAGGAGCAGGCGCGGCAGCAATTAGTCATGATGACTCCGCCTGTAAAACCCATGCTCCCTGATGTGAGAAGTCGTCGACTGGTGTTTTACCATGGTGAAAACCAAAAGATTCCCCTCTCCTTGCCTGGCTCCCTTCGCCTTCCCGTAGATTGCATTGCCTTTCAGCCGTTTCGCCCCCTGCATCACCAACGTCGTGCGCCTCGAGAAGCAGAGGGACTTCAGTGGTGTTTAGGCACCCTCTGCATGGGCATGTCCATGTCTCGGCGCAACATGACCGTTGGATCAACCTCAGACGGTGCAGATTAGTCACTGTAGCACAAAGCGTGTGGGTGTGTTTGGTTGCATTCTCATCTCAATATACTCCTCTGTCTAGGTGTGTAAGTCACCTTACAAAAACCAAATAATCCCAAAACACTTAGGCATGGTACATTAACTCCCTCCCCGTTTCTTGTTTTGTGACATATCAACCAATAAGAGACGTGGGCCGTGCATGCTTTCAATGACTTGAGACTAATAAACATGACATGCAGTGGTTAGTTCATTGCATGCAATGCTATTAATTAGCAAAAAGACATTAAGTTTTCTTGTTTTCCTCTCCGCCTTGGTCGCAGTTGTTTCCTCTTCGTGTATTTGTGTTAACCTACTTGTGTGGACTCATGCACCCTTCATGCACTCTGCCAAACACCTAAAAGTGGGTCGAGAAGGGAACTTTTGCTCCCATCCCATGCACCCCTCATACACCCTGCCTAACACTATTCATGCTTGAGATGGTTCATGTTTCGTGGAGTACTGTAGCACCATACTCTCCGTGCGCTGTAGACCTAGTTATGTTAACATTGATCTCACCGTTCATTCTCGACCGGGCAGTCGAGAAAGCGGTACTATGTTACTACATTACTGTTCATATAGTTGACATGCGCACAACATCATTTGTTGTCATCATATCTTAATACACTAGCAACAAGATTATGTAGTAATGACGTATGAACCACTACACATGCCTAGTAGTAGGAGCACTATGTATGTTCAAGTGGCTACCGTGTTTCGCACTCCTCCATCGTAAGAGTGGAAATGCTTGCAGTAATCATTTTTTTCTTTAGAAAAACAGTGGACACGCTCTACCGTGCGGATCCTCCTCCAGCCATGCACTAAATTACTCATTTTCACCGACATGTGGGACAGCCAGCATCGGGGTCCACCAGCCATGCACTAAATTACTCCGTAGTAGAGGGACGGTAGACTACCTCGATCGAAGCACCACAGTAATGCCCAATGAGCCATCAAATCACAAAACCCCCTCCTTTCCAGCAGTAAGTTGGACGGACGAAGCAACCATCATTTAACTCTTCTCTCTCAGCTTCCTCTCTACCCAACCCTCGCTTCTCCCTTATCATGTTCCTCATTTCTTCAAGAAAAACCCCGACCTGCTTCTGCCATTGTTCTTCTCTCCCAAAGAAGGAAAGGTGAGCGCATCAATGGTGTTGATTGTGGCCAAGGCCCAGTCTTGCAACCCCGAGACTGATCCTATAACTCCCTCTCTTTTCTTCTTTTTGGTTTGTGATTATGGTTTCTTTTCTTCTATTTCTATTTGACAGTTTCTTGATGGACGCTGGAGCACCGACCGAAGTGATGTCTATGGCTCTGGCCAAAACCGTCGAGGCTCATGGTACGGAGAAGCGCAAGCACCCTTGAGACTACATGAGACAAGCTCAAAGCCATCGCCTGTCCAAGCCCCCTCTCAGGATCCCTCATTAAGAAAGTCCAGGTAATATCTATTCTTGGCGATCTTTTCTCGATCTTGATCGTGTTTTTCATCTAACACGCAGTACTAGTACTAGTAGTACAACTTTACGGGTGATCTTGCATGTGATTTTTGTGTGCCAAATGGCGGTTCTAAATTCCTATTTTGACCAAAACATGCGAGAGGTTGACACTGATTTCTAATATATTACTTTCAACTACTCCCTCTGTCCCAAGTTTCTTGTCTTAGATTTGTCTAGATACGGATGTATCTAATACTAAAATGTGACTTGATACATCCATATCTAGAAAAATCTAAGACAAGAATTTTCGGACGGAGGGAGTACTTTATGAGCATCAATGCTACCTTTGAAGAGGGTTTATTTTCCTCAGTAACTTGTCTTATGGATATTGCAAGTAATTCCTCTGCTCTCATGCCTTTTAAGACATGTTCTAGTGTCTTTGTTCACTCATTTCTGAGCGTATATGTAGTCATATATGTGTTGGAAATATGCCCTAGAGGCAATAATAAAAGGATTATTATTATATTTCCTTGTTCGTGATAATTGTCTTTTATTCATGCTATAATTGTATTATCCGGAAATCGTAATACACGTGTGAATAAATAGACCACAATATGTCCCTAGTGAGCCTCTAGTTGACTAGCTCGTTGATCAATAGATAGTCATGGTTTCCTGACTATGGACATTGGATGTCATTGATAACGGGATCACATCATTAGGAGAATGATGTGATGGACAAGACCCAATCCTAAGCATAGCACAAGATCGTGTAGTTCGTTTTGCAAGAGCTTTTCCAATGTCAAGTATCTCTTCCTTAGACCATGAGATCGTGTAACTCCCGGATACCGTAGGAGTGCTTTGGGTGTACCAAGCGTCTGGCGTAATCGGGTGACTATAGAGGTGCACTACGGTATCTACGAAAGTGTATGCATTGGGTTGACACGGATCGAGGCTGGGATTTGTCACTCCGTGTTACGGAGAGGTATCCTTGGGCCCACTCGGTAGTGCATCATCATAATGAGCTCAAAGTGACCAAGTGTGCGGTCACGGGATCATGCATTCTGATGCGAGTAAAGTGACTTGCCGTGCTTGAGATTAAGCGAGGTATTGGGATACCGATGATCGAATCTCGGGCAAGTAACATACCGTCGACAAAGGGAATAGTATCTGGCGTTGCTTGAATCCTCGACATCGTGGTTCATCCGATGAAATCATCGAGGAGTATGTAAGACCAACATGGGTATCAGATCCGCTGTTGGGTTATTGACGGAGAAACCGTCTCGGTCATATGCGCATGTCTCCCGAACCTGTAGGGTCTACACACTAAGGTTCGGTGGCGCTAGGGTTATTGGGAAGACTTGTATGTGATTACCGAATGTTGTTCGGAGTCTCGGATGAGATCCCGGACGTCACGAGGAGTTCCGGAATGATCCGGAGGTGAAGATTTATATATGGGTTGTCACATCCCAGTTAGACCATGCATTAGGGTGTGCATCATGTTTAAATTCCATTTGAATTTGAAATGGGGAAGGCGAAACCCAGAACACCCCCTTAAAATAACTAGGGTTTACTAAAAATTATTTCAATGAATCCGAAATGCCCTTCAAAATGCTCATCCTCTTTGTTTTGGTTCAGAACCTATGACAAAGGAGGTGTATCATTTTCTAGGTCATCCAAAGTTCTAGGATTAATCCACAAGTTTTGAACTTGAGCATTTTAATTTATATAAAATATTTTAAATGTTCAAAATTGCCAAACCAAAATGTTTCATGTTGGGAATATTCCAACAAGGGACCAGGAGCATTTTGGTGATTTTAAAACAGTTTTGGTATTTTAAAAACCCCACAAAGTCGCAGAATATTAGAAAAAGATAAAAAGGGAAAACCCTTACACATGCGCCGTGCAGCCCACTGCGGCCCAGCCCAACAACCAGCGCCAGTAGCTGCTTGGCTCGGCGAGCAGGCAACCAGTGCTTGACAGCGAGCTCGAAGCGCGCCACGCAGCTGGCCGCCGCCTGCTTCACCTCCTCGCCGCCTCGCTGCCTGGACGGCCTCCACGTCGTCGCCCGACCCCTGGACCGCGCCATTCGCCCCCTGCCTCTCTCCCTCGCTCCCCCTCGCCATGGCCGACGCCACCGTCGCCGCTCCACCGTCGTAGCCGTAGCCACCGTCGTCCCCGCGCCACGAGACCGTGTCCGGTCGCTTCGCCGTCGTCGACTTCGTCGAACAAGCGAGCCCAGGCGCTTGCTGCCACAAGCCACTGCCGGCCCGCCCGACTTCGCCACCGCGGAGATCCCCTTCGCCATCGCCGCGCATCGGATCGTCCCGACCACGTCGTCGGCTCTCTGAGACGCTGTGAGCCTGGCTACCTCCCATCCTCTCCACTCTCTTTCGTGCACCACAGCGAGCACCTGGCTTCGCCGAATGCACCGCCAGCGGGCTCGTCGCCCGGCGAGGCTCCGGCCACCCAACAACCACGCCACCGTGTCCATCGCACTCACCACGTTGCGTTGGGTCCAACCCTGCACTCCACCGCGCCTCACCTTGCCCCCCTAGCGGCGAGTCCGAGATCACCGAGCCCCAGCCGCCCGCCAAACTCGTCGCCGGCGCCAACTCCGGCCACCCGACCCAGCTAACTCCACCAGAGCTGCGGTTCATCTCCAGCTCCACGTAGATGCCTTCGCGCCCCATTTGGTGGCGGAGCGTGCAAAAGCACTTGCTCCGCCCGCGCTTTGGCCTCGCCCGGCGGCTGAGCCGCCGCGAGTTGACCGTGACCATTGGTGGTGGGCCTGTTGACTTGCTTCTGAGTCAATGACAGTGGACCCCCACAGTTAACTAATTAGATTAGTTCTAATTAAAGTTAATTAGTTAAACTAACTACTGACATGCGGGTCCCACTTGTCGGTTTGACCTGGACGACCCGTTGACCCCAGACGTCACGCTGACCTCATCTTTGCGCAATAAATGAATTCTGGATTTATTTTGATATAGTAAATTCGAATATAATTCAAATTTCAAATGCTTATAACTTTTATTCTATAACTCCAAATGCAAAGATTTATATATGAAAAATTATCAGAAAAATCCACTCTATCCATTGGTACAGGTTTCATGCATGTTAAAGCAAGTTAACTATGCTGTTTAACCAGAACAAGATATTGCACCATTAGGACTAACTCAAATGAGCTATCATTTGAATCCTTGATTCAAATGAGTTCATCCCCATTCTTTCAGCTTGCATTAGACCAACACACATCCATATTGCCATGTCATAGCATGCATCATATTGTTGCATATTGTCATGTGTGTTTACTTTCGGTGTGCTTTCATGATAGGTTACGCCCGAAGATAACCTCGACTACCCATCGAAGGCAGTTCTCTACCCAGTTCCATCGGGCAAGCAACCCGTTGATCATTCGATACAAACCCATGTTCTCGCTTCGCTCTCGTTTCTTGCATTAAGACAACGCGATTCAAACTGTTGTGTGCTGCGGTAGTTGAACCCACTTCCTTTGCATGACTGTCATTGCCACGATAACTAGATGAAACCCACTAGTATGTGTAGGAGTTGATTGAGCCATGTTTGTGATTCCTACCATGCTATGCTTGCTATGCTTAGAGTTGTGTCAGTCGGCTCATCGGGATGATGAGCTGGAGTGAAAGGTTGTGTTGGTTCGAGTGTGAAAGTGTTGAACACGATTTGGTAAAGGTATCGATGAGAGGCCATGTAGGAGTACATGGTGGGTTGTTTCATTGAAACCGATCCTAGAACTGAGATCTGTGTTTGTGATCCATGAATTAGCTACTACCACGCATTGGGCCCGAAACCAATGGACCCTCTAAACTTCTTAACCACCCTGTTCATAGTCAGGGAGTTGCAAGTAGTTTACGGTGTTTGTAGCATCTTTGGGGCGCCGCATAGCGCTGACCTTAGGGGTGGGTTGTGTTGCGGTAGGCACGTGGCCCGGTGTCTGAGTGCCCGTTTGGTATCTCGGGAACCCTGCACACATCGTTCGGGGCTGTATGGGAAACCTCGGCGGACTCCTGCGGATGGAACCGAATAGGCGATAAACCTGGACTAGGGACTTGAGTGTTTAGGTAGGCTGTGGCCGACACCCACGTTGGGCTTCCGCTTGAAGGTTGCAGTACATGTCGTGTATGCGACGATAAGTGGTGAGCGTGTGTGAAGAAGTACACCCTGCGGGGTTAAATATGATCTATTGAATAGCCGTGTCCACGGAGAAGGACTTCTGGGTTACCTATATCAGTTCATAGACAAGTAAATGGATACTACTAAAAGCCTCAAGATAAGTGTGAGTATCGTGGATGGCCCTCTCGTGGGATGACGAGAGAGGATCCTGATGGAGTATTGTGATGGTGATTAGTGGACTGTGTGCGACAAATGCTTTACAAAGTGGTGTCACGTGGGATAGCTTAGCCAAGAGTCAAAGCTGGCTTCTGCAAATAACTCCACCTCCTTCTTGAGAATGTGCATGTATGATAGGATTACGTGGTAAGACTTGCTGAGTACCTTTGTACTCATGTTTGTAATTAATGATTTTGAGAGGACTATACTACCCCTCAAGCCATTCTATGTAGATATTGACTTGACAGTGAACTAGCCACCGGTGGCGATCTAAGACTTGTGAAGGGCCATTGTAGATAGAAAGGCTCCAACAAGCTTTCTTTCTTTCTAGAGTGCGTACTCGAGACTAGTTTGCTTCGCATGTGCTTGTATGATTGTATGACTTGAGTGTTGGGTCATGTGACCCCTACGTATGACTATGTTATGTATGGCTCCTCGGGCCTCTTAAATAAAGTACTTGAGTTGTAGAGTTTTGTTGTGATGCCTTGTTGTATTTACTCATATCGGGCATATTGCGTGTATGATTGAAATGCTTGGTATGAGTGGGATCCGACAAACTAGTTGTTTATCCTTGGCAGCCTCTCATATGGGAAATGTAGTCTCGTGCTTACGGCGATAGTAGTCCGCTACAGCCCGGTTCACGAGTCCTGCTAGCCCAGCACTCTTGCTTGGACACTTGGTGGCGGCATGTGATTCATTTCGTTCCTATATACATCCCTTGAAAATGTCACAGCGGTGGTATTGAGTCTGCCTAGCACCTTTCTGAGCCGGGATACGGAGTCTGTTAGCCAGTGCTACAGCCAATTCATCGTTGATGACCGACATGCTCGAGGTGATTCATGTATGCCTGTCCCCATAGGTTAGTGCGCTTTGGGTTCACGACTAGCCATGTCGGCCGGGTTCTTTGTCATGTGGATGCTAGCGACACTATCATATCGTGAGCCAAAAGGCACAAGCGGTCCCGGGCCATGGTAAGCGACACCCGTGGGAATACCGTGCGTGAGGCCGCAAAGTGATATGAGGTGTTACCAGCTAGGTCGATGTGACTTGGAATCGGGGTCTGACAGCGTTGGCATCGAGCGAGGGCTGCTGTGGGTTCGCTAAGCCAAAGCTGGTGAAGTTGAGTCTAGAAATGCTTTAGTTATATATAGGGGAATTGATTGTGGGAGGAGCGTAAGGCTCTTTTACTCCTTTACCTTATGCCCTCGATCTGAGTCATCCTCTTCTCATTCAACGTGGGTTTAGGACTAGGCTCTCTTCTCTCTATCGAGGTTCACGTGTTACTAATCCGTAGTAACTTATAGGATTGTTGGTTACATCCTCGGTCGATGCTACTAAATTTTAGTATGCTATCATTTGAACGAGAACCTTGATATGATGTTGTTGAGTGGATTTGCAATCTGATTTTAATGTCTCAAATCTGATTTTGAGCATTCTGAGATGTTATGCTGCCGATTTTCCTAGAAATTCTAATGCCTTTGCATTGTGGCTGTGCTTTCAGGATGGCCACCGTTCCCGAAACCAAGTGGTTACTTTGACCCGTTGCATTGATGTGTGTGGTCACACGGCAATGCTGGTTAGTGATGATTGAGTCTGGTTATCGATGGTATCCTGAATATACCGTCGAGGAGCGGTTTAGGATTTCAATCAAAGCCAATACCTATGCGGTCGGTTTATCCATCTTATCCAGACTCTTGAGCCACTTCACTGCTCTTATGGGCTCGGAATCACTATTGGAATATCATGCAAGATGCAGCCTATTCCATGATGACTATTATTCGAGCGAAACGCCTTCTGGGCAACACGGATTTTCGCTATATGCGGCATCCCTCCACAGGGCGCATGGCTATCTTGAGGTTTGTACAGCGATGCATCCCATGAGGACTCACTCCTTCGCACTACTCTTGAGTTCTTTGGAGGACAAGGACCGTGAGAATCGGGCCTTGCGTATGGAGCTTTAATGCCGTTCGACCACTAGGCTACTCGACTAGGTTTGCACCTGCCGTGCAAGCGGATATATGGACATGAGAGACTTGTACCTGTGGGCGGCGAGTCTGCGGACTTTATGGAGTGGCGTGAGGTTGGAGGCATCACTCCTCCTCGTGGGCCTCGTCTGCCACCATTTGTTGGACCACGGCCACACCAGTCCTTATGGTCCACAGGCCCCACAGATTATCATTTCGGACGATCATGTTCCACTTCAGTGCAGGTGGTGACTTCTATGAGGACTACTATGGAGCTGCACGAGTTAGTAGTAGTATTCCTAGTATGGTAATAGTTGTGTTTCCACCGTCTGCGTGACTTGTGGAATCGACTTAGTGTGTATCGTTCGGAAGTGTAGAAAAATAATGTATAGGAGTTGGATTGCTTCCGATGAGATGTAACGCCTTTCCTTATAGTTGTACTCCGTCGGGCTTGTACTAAACTATGAATGGTGTGTATGACCGTTGGTATATATATATATGGCAGTTTTATATTACCATGTCATACGGATGAACATCTTTGCATTCCATGCTATCCATTACCTTCGCACTTCCTTGTTAAATTCTGCCATCCTGGTTTAAACTTTGCTTTGTCTCCCGGGATGGTCAACACTCATAATACTCCTGCTGTTCGAGCGAGGGAGAAGCCATGCAGCCAGAAATGTGAATCTGCATAACCGCCATCTTTGGCGAGTGATCTTTGAAGCGAGCGCAATAAGCGTGAAACCAACCGCTTATTGGGCGGATTGAACAAAACACAGCCGCCAGCCAAGAAGCGATGTGGTTTCACTCAACGACTTCGTCAAGCTATATCCCCAAAATTCAAATATTCCGTCGAGCAGCTCGGCGGATGATTAGCTCCGCGATATCCACCACAAGCTGCGTTCCGCCAGCGTGGCTGAGGCGACAAGGTTACCTTTGCCGCTTATCATCTTGAAGGCCCTGCTAGCCTCTGGTGGGAGAATTATGAGGCTATCGTCCGGTTGGACAAGTTACATCTTGGGCTGAATTGATGCCGCCTTCGTGAGCATCATATTCGGAAGGTCTTATGGACCATAAGCGTGAGAATTCTGCAGTTTCACCCAAGGTAGGGTGACGGTGGATGCCTCTGCCGTGAATTTGGGAGGTTATACGTTATGCTCGAAGAAGTTTCTACCGATGCCAAGAAGCGAGGCAAGGTTCCGCAAGGACTTAGCCACGAGCTCGCCGAGATCTCCGTCTGCATGAGTGTACCTCTTTCCGAAGCTAGTCAATAAGGCTATCGGTAGCGGCCCAGGCGGACTGATTTGAGGCTTCATAAACACATCCGTGACTCTGGATCGTCATCCGGCTCTGGATCCCGAGCGCGGGTTTGGGTTCCAAATCTGCTCTACCACCCGAGTTCACCCGAGGCCATCCTTTGGCGCCTCGCCCCAACCAACCGTATTTTCCACCCAAGACTTATGGAGGTCCAACTGCTAATGCTGCTCCACGTCCAAATGTGATAACTTGCTTCAAGTGTGGAGAGGCAGGCCACTATATCCGAGAGTGTCCCAGAACAACCCCAATCAAGCTGGAAAGTCTGTTGGCAGCGGCAAGCCAGCGGAAAGGTGCCCTATGCTAAACCAGTTGCCACCGCTCGTGGCCATGTCAACTATGTCTCTGCTGAAGAAACCTATGAGGATCCCAGCGTCGTCCTCGATGCGCTTCTTGTTAATTGCCATCCGCAACCGTTCTTTGATCTTTGGAGCATCTCATTCATTTATTTACGAGAGCTATGCTCGATTGCACAACACCACATTCGTGACATGCCTACCTCCATGGAAATTCAAACTCCTGGTTCTAGATGGCAAACCTCTAGAATAAGTCATGGGAATGAAATTCTTGTCGACAGATTAGTCTTTCTTGCATCTCTAATAGCTCTTAAGTCCTCGGACATAAACATCATCTTGGGTATGGACTGGATGTCAGCCCATTATGCTAAGATTGATTGCTCTACTAGAACTGTTCAACTTACCCATCCTTGGGCAAGGCGGTGAATGTTTTAACCCGAGTGTCTAAGCGCCGACTTTACTCATAAATGCCAACCCCTTCCGGACCTCGAAGATATTCCGGTGTCCGTGATTTCCGGATGTCTTCCGGAGGAACTGCCGGTGTTCCACAGCAGGGGATGTCGAGTTCGTGATAGATCTTGTTCCGGAACCGTCCCAATCTCTAGAAGACCTTATAAGATGGCACCCTAGAACTAGCTGAACTTAGAAACAACTCGATGAATCCTTGCAAAAGGTTTCATCCGTCCTAGTTCATCTCCATGGGCTTGCCCGTCCTCTTCGTCAAGAAGAAGGATGGTACGGATCGGATGGTTGTAGATTACCGACACATCAATTTGGTCACTATCAAGAACAAGTATCCGCTCCCGGGATCAACGACACATATGATCAGCTCGCTGGATCCTCGATCTTTTCAAGATGGATTTGAGGTTGGGCTACCATCAAATCAAAATCAAAACGAGGACATTCCTAAAAGCGGCTTTTGTTACTCGTTATGGCCAATCTGAGTACACGTCATGTCTTCGGTTTAACCAATGCTCCAGCCACCTTCTCTCGGTTAATGAACTCAATCTTCATGGAGTATTTGGATAAATTAGTAGTGGTATACCTCGATGATATACTCATCTACTCCAAGAATGAGGAAGAACATGCGAACATCTAAGGCTAGTATTGATGAAACTTGAGAGCACCGCCTTTATGCCAAATTCTCTAAATGTGAATTCGGTTGCAAGTGACCTATCTAGGACATGTAATCTCTGGTAAGGGCATTGCTGTCAATCCGCGAGTTCAAGCCGTCCTTGATTGGACTCCACCGAATCGGTCAAGCAAGTTCGGAGTTTCCTCGGTTTAGCGAGCTATTGCCGCCGCTTCGTCGAGAATTTCTCTAAAGTTGCTAAACCTCTAACGAACTCCTCAAGAAAGATAAGAAGTTGAATGGGCGCCACAGTGTGAGTTCAGCTTTCAGGAACTGAAAAGGCGCGACATCTGCTCCGTACTTGTTCCACAGATTTCTCTAAGGACTTTATTATCTATTGCGGCGCCTCGCGACAAGGACTAGGTTGCATACTCATGCAAGATCGTCATGTGATTGCCTCGCCTCTCGACGATTCGTCCACATGAGGATAACTACCCCACACGATCTAGAGCTTGCGGCGATGGTTCATGCACTCAAAACCTGGCGACATTACCTTAGGGTAATCGTTGTGAAATCTACACCGATCACCAAAGTCTGAAATATATCTTCACCCAACGGATCTGAATCTCGAGGCAAAGGCGTTGGGTCGAGTTGATTCAGATTTCGACTTAGGAATATCTTACACCCGAGCAAAGCCAATGTCATGGCTGCGCACTAAGTCATAAATCTTATTGTAACAATCTGATGTTACAACAAAGTCAACCATTTCTCCACGAGGAATTTCGTAAGCTTAATCTTCACATTGTTCCTCGAGTTCCTTTCCACCACGGTGGCGAAACCTACCCTTACGGATCAGATCATCAAAGCACGAAGGTAGATCCGGAGTCTCCGTATCAGGAGAAACATCGCTAAAAGGTGCAGATTGTTTCTCCATTGATGAACAAGGTGTCGTGTTCTTTGGAGACCGTCTAGTGGTCCCCAAGGTGCGCAACTGAGGCGATTGATCCTTAAGGAAGCTCATGACTCTCCTCTCACCATTCATCCGGTAGTACTAAAATGTATCAAGACCTCGCGAGGTTTTGGTGGACTAGGATGAAGAGAAATCGCTCAATACATTGCTAACTGCGGCGTCGTGCGTCGAGTTAAGCGAGCATCAACGACCTGCTTTGGTACCCTTCAACCTTTGGAAATTCCTGAATGGAAATGGGATAAAATCGGTATGGATTTCATTACGGGTTTCCAGGACCAAGAGAGGAATAATGCTATCTTCGTTGTCGTCGATCGTCTTTCCAAAGTAGCCCACTTCCTACCGTTAGTGAGAGTATAACCGCTAGCCAGCTAGCTGATTTGTACATCTCTCGAATAGTGTCTCTTCATGGTGTTCCATTAGAGATTAACTCAGACCGTGGAAGTCTCTTCACCTCTCGATTTTGGGAAAGTTTCCAAAGCGCTATGGAACTCGTCTCTCCTTTAGCACCGCTTTCCATCCCCAATCAAGTGGTCAAGTAGAGCAGTCAATCAAATCCTAGAGGATATGCTTGAGCTTCATCATCTCTTCGGCATGAATTGGGAGAAATGCCTTCCATTACGCCGAGTTAAGCTTATAACAATAGTTATCAAGCCAGCTGGGCAAAGCCCCTTCGAAGTTCTTTATGGAAGAAAATGTGACGCCTCTTAACTGGTGAAAGCGGGAGAGACAACTCTTTGGCGGATATGATTCAGGAAGCGAAAGAGCAAGTTCGCGTTGTTCGTGAAAATTGAAAACAGCCCAATCTCGTCAAAAGAGCCAATATGACCGCAAGCATAAGCCTATGACTTATGAAATTGGCGAGAAGGCTTACCTTGGGTTACTCCTCTAAAGGAACCCATCGATTCGGTATCAAAGGCAAGTTGGCTCCTCGTTACATTGGACCCTTCGCATTCTTGCCAAGCGAGGAGAGTTGCCTACCAATTGGAACTACCTCCGCATCTTTCGAGTCCATGATGTCTTCCACGTTTCCCAACTCAGCGTTGCTTCTCGGATCCTATCCGTGGAGTGGACCACGCAAGCTTGATCTCCAAGATAACCTCACCTATCGAGAATATCCGTTCGTATCCTCGATCAAGCCGGCGTACCACTCGGCGTCGGAATATCAAGTTTCTAAAGGTTCAATGGTCAAACCATTCCGAGCAAGAAGCAACTTGGGAAAGGGAGGATCGTCTTCGACTTGAGTATCCCACCTTTTTACATAGCAGATCCTAAATCTCGGGACGAGATTCTTTTGAGTGGGGTGAGTTGTCACATCCAGTTAGACCATGCATTAGGTTGTGCATCATGTTTAAATTCCATTTGAATTTGAAATGGGGAAGGCGAAACCCCGAACACCCCCTTAAAATAACTAGGGTTTACTAAAATTATTTCAATGAATCAAAATGCCCTTCAAAATGCTCATCCTCTTTGTTTTGGTTCGAACCTATGTCAAAGGAGGTGTATCATTTTCTAGGTCATCCAAAGTTCCTAGGATTAATCCACAAGTTTTGAACTTGAGCATTTTAAATTATATAAAATATTTTAAATGTTCAAAAATTGCCAAACCAAAATGTTTCATGTTGGGAATATTCCAACAAGGGACCAGGAGCATTTTGGTGATTTTTAAAACAGTTTTGGTATTTTAAAAAACCCCACAAAGTTGCAGAATATTAGAAAAAGATAAAAAGGAAAACCCTTACCTGTCGCCCGTGCCCGGCCCACCTGCCGGCCCAGCCAACAGCAGCATGGCCAGCTGCTTAGCTCGGCGAGAGCAGGCAACCAATGCCCGACAGCGAGCTCGAGCGCGCCACGCAGCTGGCCGCCGCCTGCTTCACCTCCTCGCCGCCTCGCTGCCTGGGCGGCCTCCACGTCGTCGCCCGACCCCTGACCGCCATTACGCCCCTCTCTCTCTCCTCGCTCCCCTCGCCATGGCCGGCGCCACCGTCGCCGCTCCACCGTCGTGCCGTAGCCACCGTCGTCCCCGCGCCACGAGACCGTGTCGATCGCCGCCGTCGTCGACTTCGTCGAACAAGCCGAGCCCCGGCGCTTGCTGCGCCCAAGCCACTGCACCGCCCCGCTCGACTCCGCCACCGCCGAGATCCCCTTCGCCGTCGCCGCCGCATCGATCGTCCCGACCACGTCGTCGGCTCTCTGAGACCGCTGTGAGCCTGGCTACCTCCCATCCTCTCCCTCTCTTCTCGTGCACCACAACGAGCACCACGCTTCGCCCGAAACGCACCGCCCGCGGGCTCGTCGCCGGCGAGGCTCCGGCCACCAACAACCACGCCACCGTGTCCATCGCACTCACCACGTTGCGTTGGGTCCAACCCTGCACTCCACCGCCTCACCTTGCCCCCTAACGGCAAGTCCGAGATCACCCGAGCCCGGCCGCCGCCAAACTCGTCGCCGGCGCCAACTCCGGCCACCCGACCCAACTAACTCCACCAGAGCTGCGGTTCATCTCCAGCTCCACGTAGATGCCTTCCGCGCCCATTTGGTGGCGGAACGTGCAAAGCACTTGCTCCGCCGCGCTTTGGCCTCGCCCGTGGCTGAGCGCCGGCGAGTTGACCGTGACCATTGGTGGTGGGCCTGTTGGTACTTTCGAGTCAATGACAGGTGGACCCCCACAGTTAACTAATTAGATTAGTTCTAATTAAAGTTAATTAGTTAAACTAACTACTCACATGCGGGTCCCACTGTCGGTTTGACCTGGGCGACCCGTTGACCCTGACGTCACGCTGACCTCATCTTGGCGCATAATAAATGAATTCTGGATTTATTTTGATATAGTAAATTCGAATATAATTCAAATTTCAAATGCTTATAACTTTTATTCTATAACTCCAAATGCAAAGATTTATATATGAAAAATTATCAGAAAAATCCACTCTATCCATTGGTACAGGTTTCATGCATGTTAAAACAAGTTAACTATGCTGTTTAACCAGAATAAGATATTGCACCATTAGGACTAACTCAAATGAGCTATCATTTGAATCCTTGATTCAAATGAGTTCATCCCCTGTTCTTTCAGCTTGCATTAGACCAACACACATCCATATTGCCATGTCATAGCATGCATCATATTGTTGCATATTGTCATGTGTGTTTACTTTGATGTGCTTTCATGATAGGTTACGCCCGAAGATAACCTCGACTACCCATCGAAGGGCAGTTCTCTACCCCAGTTCCATCGGGCAAGCAACCCGTTGATCATTCGATACAAACCCATGTTCTCGCTTCGCTCTCGTTTCTGCATTAAGACAACGCGATTCAAACTGTTGTGTGCTGCGGTAGTTGAACCCACTTCCTTTGCATGACTGTCATTGCCACGGTAACTAGATGAAACCCACTAGTATGTGTAGGAGTTGATTGAGCCATGTTTGTGATTCCTACCATGCTATGCTTGCTATGCTTAGAGTTGTGTCGGTCGGCTCATCGGGATGATGAACTGGAGTGAAAGGTTGTGTTGGTTCGAGAGTGAAAGTGTTGAACACGATTTGGTAAAGGTATCGATGAGAGGCCATGTAGGAGTACATGGTGGGTTGTTTCATTGAAGCCGATCCTAGGAACTGAGATCTGTGTTTGTGATCCATGAATTAGCTACTACCACGCATTGGGCCCGAAACCAATGGACCCTCTAAACTTCTTAACCACCCTGTTCATAGTCAGGGAGTTGCAAGTAGTTTACGGTGTTTGTAGCATCTTTGGGGCATACGCATAGCGCTGACCTTAGGGGTGGGTTGTGTTGCGGTAGGCACGTGGCCGGTGTCTGAGAGTGCCGTTTGGTATCTCGGGAACCCTGCACACATCGTTCGGGGCTGTATGGGAAACCTCGGCGGACTCCTGCGGATGGAACCGAATAGGCGATAAACTGGACTAGGGACTTGAGTGTTTAGGTAGGCTGTGGCCGACACCCACGTTGGGCTTCCGCTTGAAGGTTGCAGTACATGTCGTGTAAGCGGCGATAAGTGGTGAGCGTGTGTGAAGAAGTACACCCTGCGGGGTTAAATATGATCTATTGAATAGCCGTGTCCACGGAGAAGGACTTCTGGGTTACCTATATCAGTTCATAGACAAGTAAATGGATACTACTAAAAGCCTCAAGATAAGTGTGAGTATAGTGGATGGCCCTCTCGTGGGATGAGAGAGGATCCACGGTGGAGTATTGTGATGGTGATTAGTGGACTCGTGTGCGACAAATGCTTTACAAAGTGGTGTCACGTGGGATAGCTTAGCCAAGAGTCAAAGCTGGCTTCTGCAAATAACTCCACCTCCTTCTTGAGAATGTGCATGTATGATAGGATTACGTGGTAAGACTTGCTGAGTACCTTTGTACTCATGTTTGTAATTAATGATTTTGAGAGGACTATACTACCCCTCAAAGATTCTATGTAGATATTGACTTGACAGTGAACTAGCCACCCGGTGGCGATCTAAGACTTGTGAAGGGCCATTGTAGATAGAAAGGCTCCAACAAGCTTTCTTTCTTTCTAGAGTCGTACTCGAGACTAGTTTGCTTCGCATGTGCTTGTATGATTGTATGACTTGAGTGTTGGGTCATGTGACCCCTACCTGTATGACTATGTTATGTATGGCTCCTCGGGCCTCTTAAATAAAGTACTTGAGTTGTAGAGTTTTGTTGTGATGCCTTGTTGTATTTACTCATATCGGGCATATTAAGTGTATGATTGAAATGCTTGGTATGAGTGGGATCCGACAAACTAGTTGTTTATCCTTGGCAGCCTCTCATATGGGGAAATGTAGTCTCGTGCTTACGGCGATAGTAGTCCGCTTCTGCCGGTTCACGGAGTCCTGCTAACCCAGCACTCTGCTTGGACACTTGATTGGCGGCATGTGATTCATTTCGTTCCTATATACATCCCTTGAAATGTCAGCGGTGGTATTGAGTCCTGCCTAGCCTGCTACAGCCGGGATCACGAGTCTGTTAGCCAGTGCTACAGCCCGAATTCATCGTTGATGACCGACATGCTCGAGTGATTCATGTATACTGTCCCCATAGGTTAGTGCCGCTTTGGGTTCACGACTAGCCATGTCGGCCGGGTTCTTTGTCATGTGGATGCTAGCGACACTATCATATCGTGAGCCAAAAGGCGCAAGCGGTCCCGGGCCATGGTAAGCGACACCGGTGGGAATACCGTCGTGAGGCCGCAAAGTGATATGAGGTGTTACCAGCTAGGTCGATGTGACTTGGAATCGGGGTCTGACATGGGAAGTTGTCATACGGACACCGGGAAAGTTTCGAGGGCATGTCGGTATTGTCTGAGGCCACGGAGAGGTTCGAGGGGTCCACCGGAGGAGCCACCCCTCTCGGAGGGCCTCATGGGCCCTGAGGGGCAGGGAACCAGCCTGAGTCTTCTAGGCGCACCTCCCCTTGGGCCCATCTTGTGAGGGTTGGGGAACCCTAGTAGGCGCCCCCTTTGCTTGGGGGGGCAAGCCCCCTCCTCAACCGCCGCCCCCTCTAGATCTCATCTAGAGGGCGGCTTCCTTCCCCTATAAATAGAGGGGTGAGGGAGGCTGCAACACACCTCAAGGCGCAGCCCTCCCTCCCAACACCTCTCCTCCTCAGTTGAGTGCTTGGCGAAAGCCTGGCCGAATCTTGCCTCTCCACCATCATCCACGCCGTCATCTTTGCTGCTGGAGCCTTCTTCCTCAACCTCTCCTTACCCCTTGCTGGATCAAGAAGGAGGAGCGTCGTCCGTTCGTGCGTGTGTGTTGAGCAGCGGAGGTGCTGTCCGTTTGGCACTTGGTCATCGGTGATATGAATCACGCGAGTCGACTCCATCATCACCGTTCCTTGAGCGCTTCCGCCTGCGATCTACAAGTGGTATGTAGATGCAATCTTTCTCTCATGACTCGTTGCTTAGATGAACTCGTAGATGGATCTTGGTGAAACCGTAGGAAATTTTTAATTTTACTGCAGCGTTCCTAACAGTGGCATCATGAGCTAGGTCTATCGTAGTTCTCTATTGCCGAGTAGAACACAATTTTGTTGTGGTGGTAGATCTTGTCAACTTGCTTGCTGCTACTAGTCTTTTCTTGCTTCAGCGATATTGTGGGATGAAGTGGCCCGGACCGACCTTACGTGCGCTTCGTGAGGCAGGTTCCACCGGTGACATGCACTAGTTGCATAAGGTGGCTAGCGGTGTCTGTCTCTCCTACTTTAGTTGGAAGCGGATTAGATGAAAAGGGTCCTTATGAAGGGTAAATAGAAGTTGACAAAATCACGTTGTGGTTATTAAGTAGGTAAAAGCGTTCTTGCTAGAACAATTGCAGCCACGTAAAGATGCAACAACAATTGGGGGCGTCTAACTTGTTTTTGCAGCAATTGTCATGTGATGTGATATGGCGAGAAGTTGTGATGAATGATGAATGATATATTGTGATGTATGAGATCATGTTCTTATAATAGGAATCACGACTTGCATGTCGATGAGTATGACAACGGCAGGAATATAGGAGTTGTCTTAATTATTGTATGACTGCGCGTCGTTGATTCAGCGCCATGTAAATTACTTTACTTTATTGCTAAGCGTGTTAGCCATAGTAGTAGAAGTAATAGTTGGCGAAACAACTTCATGTAGACACGATGATGGATATCATGATGATGGAGATCATGATGATGGAGATCATGGTGTCATGCGATGACAAGATGATCATGGAGCCCGAAGATGAAGATCAAAGGAGCTATATGATATTGGCCATATCATGTCACTACTTTATATAATTGCATGTGATGTTTATTACGTTTATGCATCTTGTTTACTTAGAGCGCGGTAGTAAATAAGATGATCCCTTAGAATAATTTCAAGAAAGTGTTCCCCCTAAGCGTGCACCGTTGCTAAAGTTTGTCGTTTGACACCACGTGATGATGGTGTGATAGATCCTTACGTTCACATACAGCAGGTGTAAGACAGTTTTACACATGCATAAACACTTAGGGTTAACTTGCGAGCCTAGCATGTACAGACATGGCCTCGGAACACAAGAGACCGAAAGGTCGAACATGAGTCATATGGAAGATCGATCAACATGGAGATGTTCACCGGCGATGACTAGTCCGTCTCACGTGATGATCGGACCGCGGCCTAGTCGACTCGGATCATGTAACATAGATGACTAGAGGGATGTCAAATCTGGTGGGAGTTCACTAAATAATTTGATTAGATGAACTTAATTATCATGAACTTAGTCTAAAGTCTTTGCAAAATATGTCTTGTAGATCAAATGGCCAGCGCTCATGTCAACATGAACTTCAGCGTTCCTAGAAATACAAGCTGAAAGATGATGGCAGCAACTATTAGGATTGGGTCGGAACACGAGGATCATCCTCATAGCAGCCAGAAACAATATGTCCTAGAAGCACCGCTAGGTGATGCACCCATCGAAGAACCAAGACATTATGAATGCTTGGCAGGTCTCGTCTTGATGATTACTCCCTCGTTCGGTCGGCATGCTTTACACTTAGAACCGGGGCTCCAA